>JAEMWC010000050.1:275000-372500 GCA_016490735.1 Pachyseris speciosa | reverse complement strand
CGACTTCGTGCCCCCTTGTTAGTAGCTTATATTAACAATGTCATTAAAAAATAGCTTGACAGCAAAAGTCTACCAACTTGAGTGCTTTCTGACTTGCCTTACGTTACAATAAAATAGGCCAAAAATTAAACTGAGTATGTGGCTCATTGAATAACGTGACTATGGCATGGAATGGCATAGTTACGTCATATTCCAGGGCTCCAAATGAAATAAATTTCTTTTAGAATTCCACTAGACTTGAGGTCATTTTGCAAAACCATCACGCAAGAAAAAGAGACTGAAAGCATCCCCGCAGAGCTAAGACATGTTTTTTTTCCCTTCACTATTCAGTTAAAGAACTATGCCCAGTTGCTCAAGGCATGGTTAGCTCTCAACCTCAAACCCAGGCTCTCTCTCTTTTCCTCCATTGTCGTCGAGAGAGAAACTGGTTGGACCTGATCACGTGATCACTAAAAACAACAATACCGCTGGGAGGATGGGTCATTAAAGCCGTTTTGTAACAGTAAGAGTTTCTTGACTTTGCCACCCCTCGCTGCCATCAAATTTTTTTACCACCCAGATTTTGGGTGGTCACGTGATCAGATCCAACCAGGGTATCACTCTCGACGATAAGGGAGGAAAAAAGAGAGAGCCAGGGTTCGAGGTTAGGTTAGCTCTAACCATTGGTTATTACACTAGCCTGTCGTTTCTATGTTGATTAAACTATTTTGAAGCACGCTGAAAAATTCTCATCTTTCTATTTCCTTTGTCTTGCACCATTAACACCAATACCGAGTCGTGTCGAGTCGCTACCTTTGCCGATGACACCAAGCTTTTTAAAACCATCGTCACCCTAGAGGATTCATCGTTGCTGCAGGCCGACCTAAGGAACCTCGCCTCCTGATGATCTTCTGTTGGCCTAGCCTTTAATGAATCCAAATGCAAAGTTCAACGGATAACTAGGAAGCTTTATCCTGTAATTGCCAGCTATGAATTGAATGATCATGCCCTTGGATCTTCCACTGTGGAAAATAACCTCTCATGGGACAAACAGGTCTGTGCGGTCTGTTCAAAGTCTAACAGGATGTTAGGTTTCGTCCGGCATAACACCAAGTGTATCAAGACGTAAGACGATCCACCTACTTAACGCTAGTGAGGTCCCACCTTGGGTATGCAACCCAAGTGTGGGCCCCTCACAATCGGTCGAACTGGTTCGCAAGATGGAGCGGATTCAGCGACGAGCTTCAAAACACATCCTCAATCTCCCATTTCACTGCCAACAACAATACAAGGATAGCCTCATTCAATTAAACCTGCTTCCCCTGACATACTGGCACGAATATCTTGACATGATATTCTTCTTTAAGGCCGTAACTGGGCGTGTTGAAATAAATCCAACTGTTATTCCTCGGATACACGCCCCAACAAGAACTACTAGATACACTAGTAATCCGGACATCGCTTTATTTCTTATCAGCAGAATATGGAATGCCCTTGCTACAGACCTTAGTCTATCTGTTGCTTGCTTTTTAAGTTCTTTTAAAGCTGCCCTTTACGGTTACTATAAACAAGCTCTTGTCACCTCCTACACGCCTGATGACCCTCGCTCTTTTAACTCTGTTTGCTTTTCCTGTAACGCTGCCCATTATTTAGGACGGAACATTACCTGCTGTTTTTAGATATTATTGTAATTTTTTTAGTTCTTAGTGATCCGTGTTATGGGTCCGCGGTAATTGGCGGTCGCTGTTGCGGTGTCCCCGCCTGTGCTCCAGTGTCTATACATACAATTTGGTGTGTGTGTGTGTGTGTGTGTGGTGTCAATTATCTTTTTGTTTGGCGAAGCTAATAAAATAAAATAAAATAAATAAAATAATAGCAACCCTAGATATTTACTGGGTTGACCAAAGTCTGTATTTATGTGAGCGTTGGTTTCATGGTACTCTTAACCGTCACGATGAAATTCAAGTCACGGTATAAATGGATCATAGAACTTACCGCGATGGTACCAAAGCTGACCGAAGAAGGCTGTCAACGAGAATTTCGAATGTTGTATGCGATTCTAGTTACAGTTCCAATGACTCCCCAACCGACTGCTACTGAATTCAGCTACGTTAACATTAATTAACAATAATATATAGATTTAGCCAAGCCTAAAAGCATAGCTCCACGATTATTATGTTTTTACTGGTATTGAACAACTTCGCATGGCTTTCATTGTGCCAATATTTTATGCTGAGAGCAGTCAACAGGAATTGACCGCGGTTCAAAAACCTCAAAACATTAAAACGTTACAAGAAAACAATACACGACGCGTATGTTTGTTCGAAAATCGAGGAAACATTTTCATCCAACATTGTGTTGGACCAGCATTTATGTGGCGTCTATGATTGATCTAGATCAAACATTTTCACCCAACATTTCGCGTTTAATACGAACCAATGTTTGATCGTTTAGCCACCCCAGCCAACAAAGCGTGTACAGGCGGTAAAAAGCAACCAAATGAACCACACAATGTCGATAATACGCAAAAAATCGTTTTGTCGACCGATTCACTCTGTGAGTCTCTCGAGGACTCATTGCAATTACGTGTTAATGAAATAAAGACAAAAGTTTCCTAACGCTGTTGAGGCACAGACGTCGAAAACCAGTCAGCCAAGCGGAGTAAAAACACTCGTTCGCTTGCAAGCAAAACAACAAAACAAACAAACAATTCAACTACTTCCTTGCGTACAAAACGAGTAGAGATGGCTGTTATTTATATCCAGTCGAGAGAAACAAAAGTAACAACGATTAAACCAAACGTTAAGCTTTAATTTATTTAATTCACCTGTGTTGCAGAGTTTCTACCACTTGTAAATACGTATACACTTTAGTAAAAACACGCATCTCCAAAAATAGCAAACGGTTTGTCCAAAGGAAGAACTTCTTCCACTAATTAAGTTTTGAGCTACTGGTTACTCCCATTAATACCGGTTAACTGTTAAGTGACCTTTCTTGAGTCAGCTGCAAGATGCGGCGGTAAAGTGAAAGCCCTTGAAGTATTAAAAAGCTTTCCCTGAGAAAAATCTTTTGCTCTTCCTTTTTATAACTTGAAAATTCACCCTTCTGGAGTATCTTTTAACTAGTTCCTGATTTTTATGCTTTTTACGTCAATTAAAAGACCATCTTCGAAGAAGATGAAATTGTTTTGGTGAAAATAAAGAAACCAACCGAATGTGAAATTTCGAGTCGCAGAAAGCGCGCAAAAAATTAAGCCTCGTCCAACACCTAACTTGAGCCTGCGATCCAATCGAAAGCCAGTACCTGGTCAGCGGACCTGACTTGCCACCATTGACGCAAGAGAACAGGAAAAAATGTTAACAAGCTAACAAGGGTGATGCAAAGGTTAGGGCAAGGTGAAGTACGTGAAATATTGCGGTGTGGTGGCCAAGGCTATGACACATATTTATGTCAAAACAAACAAACAAACAAACAAAATAAAACAAAACTTATTCGTTAGGCTATGTTTAAAAAAACAAAAAAAATCCTGCGAATGTTTCCCAGGAAGCTCACCGTTCTCGTTAAATCCCCATTAAATAAGATGCTGATCGTAGCGTTATCAGCGACAAGCTGTGTGGAAGGCATATTGATCTTTCGTTGCGTTTTACAGTGCAAGCACACGACTTGCGGAATTGCCAGAGTTTCCTAAGGTATTTCACCGGACTCAAGGTGGAGCACAGAATTTTTAGGAACTTCATTATGAGCCGACCATTGCAGTAGACGTCACACGACTTGGTGAAGTGACATATTCCTTCCATAACTTCAACCGGTAGCCATATTGCAAGATAAGCAATTGCGCAAAATAAGAACGCCTTCGCAAATGCAAAGTTCCGTTTTTCAATCCTCCAGACATAATTGTATTCACCACTTCTGATCTGCCGCCAGATCAGAACATAATTTGTGAAAATGACCGTGAAACCCATAGTCTCGACAAGCCATACTACCAAATTACCGATTAGAAGCTGTAAGTAGCCACCCAGAGCAAACGCAAAAAGCATAGTAACCGCCATGGAAAGGATCCAGATTGCAAAGTTTGCCGACATGTAACATCTCGCCAGGGTGCGTCTGTGAGTAAGGGGACAAAATGTTCGGTAATACATGTCACAAAAAATTGCTGTCAAGAAGCACACGGAGAACATGTCGCAGAAGATTTGAAGGGACTCGTACAACTCTCGATAATTTAATTTGCAGCTATGTCCATTAGACCGCACCAAACCGACCACTATCACAATCGCAGCACAGCCCCGTATGACTTCAGTGAAGGCACAACTGACTGCGAAATATCTGACTCGATCAAAATGCCCTCTTATGAGAAAAATGATGGAGAAAATATTAACTACGATTACCAGTGCCGCTTCCACTGAAAATACCATGCCCCAGGCGGCCAGGATAGTGGAAACAAATGTGTGTAATCCATCCGTAGTTGGCTCAGTCGACAAATGACGCAATACATTTGTCTGCTTTGAAGCATTCACGTTGTTCAACTGTAAAAGAAATAAGTGAAAAAAAAAAACCGAATTAGAATTACATTTCGTTTTCTCCGGTTATATTCCACTTCACTGCACTTGAAAGCGGCGGATTCGTTGTTAATTTACAAGTCATTCGAGGAATAATATATGTATTTCCAGAGAACAAAACGGGGTTAAAAGGAATATACCCCAAATTAAAATTTTGCACCCGTCTCATTTTAGCACAACAAGGCAACTAACACTTTAGCGTCAACAACTGCGAAAGAAAATCAGCAATATGGCTTGAATGTATCTACAATTAAAACTAAAAGCTAGAGCTATTTACACACATATTGATATTTTACGGCGGATAAATTTGTAGCGTCCGAAACATTTTTCAGTTTTTTTTTTTTTCAGCTAAGAGTTTATTAGTAATTCAAACTTTATATTTGTGGTCATTTATTTGTATTTTGCAGGAATTGCAATGACTTTCGGGCTATAAAAACTTCTATTGAAGTGCCCTTGTTTCTAAAACAATCAAGATTACAGATATAGATGTTCTACGGAATTACTGACGCATAATAAGGCCCAAACCATTTAAATATTAATGTGTTGTGGTGGATATACTTTCTGTTACAAAAAATATTAATTTTTCAGGCCTTCAAACTTTCTATTTGAGGCCATTCATCTACGTGCTGCTTTGTAGGGTACTACGTGTAGACTATCAGGTCAACTAGTTCCCTGAAAAGTAGAATGCATTGTACTAAATCATAGTAAAAGCTCTGCTTTCCTTTTAAAGGATCACCTTGACTGGCTTTCGTTATTCTCGATCATTAATGTCTGTGCCGTTATGCAGCCAGTTTTACATTTCATGTGAAGAAAACATGAAATCGGACTGGATACTCATTTCCAGAATATGCATATTCTAGGTAGAAAACAACACCTTTGCCAATATACTTGCCAGTAGCGGTGAACGGCGGAGTCGTCAACCATGGCTGTATAATTTAAATACCTCTTTTCAAATACCCTTGGCTCTGAAACAATTATTTTGCGTTAAAAAAATAACCAACACAATCGAGGTCTCAAATCTCCGAGACGCAAATCAAAACAAAGGGTTGAGCTTTAATTAAAAGAATTAACTGACATGTTTATTGGTTATAAGCTTCTCTTTTTAAAAGGAACTATTGTCTTCAAGTAAAATATTTATAACTCTTGATATCAAAAAAGTTAATTTCCTTTGTTATGAATTGAAGATATGCCAGCATATAATAATAATATAAGGCTTTATTATTTGATTTTGGCTAAACAGAATTACATCAAATTTACAATAATTTTCAATGTACAATATTACAATTAGAATCATTAAAAAGAATAATAGTCATAATTATAATTAAATAAATAGAATAAAATAAAATAAAAATAAAAATATAGACTATGCTTTGTATGATTTGTTTCCTAACAGTCTTGCCCCACGCTGTATGAAGGAGTTCATGTTTCTATTCGTTCGTGGAATGGGAACTCGCACCCGTTGAGCCCTAAGGGAATACGATTGGGGTCTTGAAATTAGAAATTTACAGCAAGGATGGAGACCTTCTGAATCTAAGATTTCCTTAAAAGCGTGTGCTGTGTGACTGTCACTTCTTACATCCAGGGGCTCCACAGTCTCTCTGGCTAGACCTAAGATGTCTAAAGAGCGATTTTGAATATGCTGTAGATCCTCAGCCAGATAGTTTGGAATGCCTCCCCAGATGGGGGATGCATATTCAAGAAGTGGACGAATCTTTGTTATATACGTAGTCAGTCCAACTTCGGTGGGTAATTTGGCTTTGCGACACGCGCGCAGGAAGTAGAGACGCTTACTTGCTTTAGTTACAATTTCATCTATGTGTGTATTCCACTTTAAGTCTCTCTGAACATGCACTCCGAGTAACTTGAAAACTTCTACCCTCTCCAACTCCTCGTTTCCAACTCTAATCGGACTAGGGGCATGAATCTGCTGAGATTTCTTAAAACTAATCCACATCTCTTTGGTCTTTTTGGCGTTTATCTCCATTTTATTCCGCTCTGCCCACACCTCCATTTTTACCATAACATCATGCATGTGACTTTCACCTCCGGTCGGCACTAGTTCGTATTGGGTGCAATCATCAGCGTACTTACAGGTATTGATTGAAACTCCCGGGGGATAGCAGTCATCAATATCGTTGATAAACACGTTAAACAGGGTAGGTGAAATGACCCCGCCTTGAGGAAATCCAGCTATAACCTCTCCACTACAAGAAACTACCCCTGCAATGTCCTACCGGAGAGATAACTTTGAACCCAGTTCCAGAAACTGCGAGAGATATTCATGGTAGCTAGTTTCTCAAGTAAAGTGGCGGGATCAACGAGATCAAACGCTTTGCGGAAATCCAAAAATAAGGCATGCACCCCGCAAAATGGACTCAGTAGCATTGAACCAATCTTGGGTTATACTTGTGAGTGCCGTTACAGTTGACCGCCGTTGAAACGCACGTAGAATTAATTGCAATCAATTTTACTGAATTCGTTTTCCTCTAGAACTTTCTCAGTGGGTCACATTTTTCTTTTGGTAAGATATCTGCTGACAAATATTCTTTCTGTTAATTGATTCTGATTGGTATGATTGGTACACTCAATAGGCGACATCAGCGGTGTGCCCTCTCCATTCTAACGTACGGGATTACCGATACAAAGATAAGAAAACGAAAAACAGGAACTAAACAAAAGAAAACACCGACAACAACACAAACAACTGAAAATAAACGTGCCATTGAGGTAACATCACCTGATGGGATCGCCTTCGAACCAATCATCCCCCTCCCTCCCTTCCCCCTACCAAAATGAAAAGACAAGAACACAACAAAAAAAGCAAACTAAGAGACTCAGATAATTTTGTTCCCTTTAATTTTACTTCAGCTTTAACACATCAGTGGATTTAAAAAATAATAAGAATTTCGGTGGAATTTGGAAATTGTTTTGTTTTCTCAGAGCGTTATAGAGAGATGTTTAAAGTGTCACTAACGGTTACTGGAATCACTATGAGAGAAAATAACATTTCCGGTACCAATTTGTTTACGATGATCGAAAGAAACTTTTATAGGCTTTAAAATACACAGTCCCTACATGGGTAATACTTTCGAGTAAAAGTCGATTCAAGTAGTCCTGGAGCAAGTTTTAAATCATTACCATTTGGCAGTGCGTGTGTTTTCTGATAAAAGATCACCTCAAAACGAGGTAAGAACAAAGAAGGACACTGCGAGCCGCAGACAAGTAGCGTGGCTGATCCTCTTACGTTTTGAAGTCCTCCGTGTCATATCAGAGTACACACGCGTCCATACCATTAATCACAAATTAATTATTCTAGGCCAATCAAAACGCGAGGTCTACACTGTCTATTGTATACAGTCGAACGACGCTAGAAATGGATCGGACTGCCGCCATGTCGGAACAATAGGCTAATTTAGCAACAGAACGGGAACGCCATTTGAGGACGCGACAGCGCGCGGAAAGGACTGAACACGACTTCTGGTACTCAATTTGCTGCTCTGCCATTGGCCAAGTCGGTTTTTAGATCTGCGCACGCCGTTGCCAAGAAGTCCCCGTTGCCTTAATTGCTAAATCAGCCTAATATCACCGAAACTGTTTGCCACCGATAAGACTGAAACAGAGCTTGCTGTGCTAGGGGCCCTTTGCAAATTACCCGGAGGGGGGGGGGGGTACTCCCTATAATGGCCTATACGGGGAGGCTCCGCCCGAAAGGGGTACCTTTTTCGCGCCTCAGGTATATGAAAGGGTGGGGATTTCACGAGTCGAAGTATATGAAAGGGTAGGGAAATCTCTCATTGAGGTATCTAAAAGGGCCTTTCATTAAAATATTTCGTACACACATTCCTTATGCATACATACATACATACATTTATTGAACACATCCCATCTTATGACTGTAATGTTTTAATTTATTGAACGTTACGTGAAAATGACCGGAAGACTTCCTGTTTTAGGTATACAAAAGGGGTACCATTTGTCAGTGGAAGGTATACGAAAGGGGTAACTTTACTGTCAAAAATGGTATATAAAAGGGTAAGGGGTCCGACCTCGGGGCGGAGCCTCCCCGTACTAAAATCTTTTTAGTACCCCCCCCCCCCCCCCCCCCCACGGGGGCAAATTAATGAAGACGATGCTCCATTTTACCTGACTGTAATTAAACGTCAGAAAGAAAGTAGAGTCGCTTATGAACAAACAAAAAACAAACAAAGAAACAAACTAAAAAACAAAAACAAAACGGAACAAAACAGGGACAGGTTCAAAAGAAGATGGTGAGTGTCTACGGGAAAGGAACTGAACGTTAAAGGCTTAATGAGAAACCATTAATGGCCCAGTCGTAACCAGTTTGTCCCCGATTTTACTGACGGATATTTTTTGCGGAATTACAAATGTTATCTTTTTTTTCGGCAAGTTCACTGTTTAAATCAATAACAATTTCGAGAAACATTAGTATTATTACTTGGGCCTGTTAAGGTTTGTTACATTGTACCGTGGAAAATACTGTGCCTACGTTGATGGTATGTATCAGCTGATTCACAAAAACGAACCATATGTACGAGGTTTGGAAACGAACTCAAGTAAAATTAGAAAGTTTTTCCCTTTGGACAATTTGAATTTCGCGCCCTTTTTTATATTCATCAATCTAAGGCTTATCGCACCCTTTAATCCCGTATATTTGGTAAATTAGTTTACTTATTTTGGGCCCATTGTCTCGGCAAACGGCGAGAACTTACTTCTTAGGCAAGGGTTGATGGAAAAGACACCATAAAGAAGCGCTTTCACTCGCCTTAATCGTTTCAGTAGAAGCACGCACTATACCGATCCTTCAACTAGGATTTGCGTTACATTTATTTCCATTGGAATCCTTCCGACAAACAAAGTAAAACTTATTACTACATGGCGAGCTTGGTAACAGGTGTAGCTTCTTTCTGTAACTTAAGCTACCTAACGTTTACTAACTTTACACTTTGGTTGACAATTAAAGCAAAATAGTTTGCATGTTGGATAAGTATCAAAGATGCGTGGAATTCCCCTAGCACTGAAGCATTCATCTTTAACTTATTTACTTTGTAAATATGTTGGAAATTTTTTTCAATCTGAAGATTCATCTGGCTCCTCGGCTTCCAGTTTCTTCTGTTGGAAAAACAAAACAGATCAGATCCAATCCCTTGCCCTTTGCTCCCATCCCATGCCTTCAATCCCCTCCCCTCCCCTCCAGTATTCATTTCCGGAGAGATAGAAATCCTAAGCACCAGCCAACTTGTAGTTGAGAAGTGCGACCTCTTTTTGAAAATGTGGCACAAACATTGAAATAAACTGCTCCCATACCACCAACAATTGTATTTTATTATTCATTTCTATTCTCACGCTTTCTTTCACTGTTTGAGAACAAATCCCCATCCAAACTCTAATCCCACAAGCAAAAACAGGACACTAATAATAAAGGCCTGGCTAAACTAGGAAACACTGTCGCGGAAACATTGTTGACGACACAAATTCCCAGTTTAGCCACGCGGGAAACATTTGTTGAGGAAACAAAATTTGTGTCCGGGAAACAACTATGTTTTTGGCCGAAAGCCGAAAACACTTTTTGTTTCCGAAACACAAAATTTGTTTCTGCAACAAATGTTTCCCGCGTGGCTAAACTGGGAAACATTTGCGTCCTCAACAATGTCCTCAACCGCCGACCGGTTAGCTCAGTGGTAGAGCAACGGACTACCGTGCGGGAGATCGCGGGTTCAAACCCCGGCCGGACCAACACTCAGGGTCTTTAAATAATTGAGGAGAAAGTGCTGCCTTTGTAATGACATCTGCAAATGGTTAGACTTTCTAGTCTTCTCAGATAAGGACGATAAACCGTAGGCCCCGTCTCACAACTCTTCATAATTGATTCTGTGGGACGTTAAAGAATCCACGCACTGTTCGAAAAGAGTAGGGGACGTAGTCCCCGGTGTGGTGGTCCATCTCTACTAGAATGTGGTTATGGGGGAGGGATTTGCAGTTACGGGCCTACAGTAATTGGCGCAAGCTGTTGTAGTGTCCCTGCCATGTTTCAGCAACAATGTGTCCTAGTTTAGCCAGGCCTTAGACTGTTGAAAAACCACTGGAAATAACTTTCCTTTTTGTAAATAAAAAAATTCAAAATCAGAACGAGCATGTCTCCGAAATCAGGAATAATGTTATAACAACACTAAAATCCGTTATCTGGGGCCTGACATACTGCAAAATTGCCAGATAATATCCCAGCCATGACTAGGAAGGAGAGTGTTCCACTTGTCGAGCGATTATGGTTGGAAACGTGGTCATGTGGAGTACGTTTTCCGTGGTCAAGCTAAACCAACTGGACCTTAAAGCCTTCTCATTCGCCTTCTCATCAAACATTCTCGTATCCTTGATCAATAACGGTGGTAACTAAGACCAAACTGAGGAATCCAATTGCATCCAGGTATACATATGTACTTGGGCTTATGAAACAGGCACCAAAGTCAAAACAGACGCAAATTAGTAGTGTCTTTACTTGAGTAAAAGCATTGTTCTTACCATCGGGCACGTTGCAAGAAGGCAATCCAAGTGTCCTTGAATCACGAATTTCGATTCCAGCTCTATCCACACACCAGCACTCTCCAGATGAGCGCTGGCACTGTACTTCTTCAAATTCGCCGTCTTCGTTACATCCAGGAATAAAATCCTCAGATCGTGCCCTGTTTATCTCAAGCTGTAACTGACACAATGTTAAATTTCGACCTGTAACGGATGAAACAACAAGATAGTTTAAATCACAAAACCGTACGTGAACTTTCCTTTTGCACTTTACTGTACATTAGTAAACTAAGTATACTAAGTAACGTGAACAAAAAATGTTTACAATTACGGTATTGTTAGGAAATAAAGAAAAATGGCAAAGGGTTCGAAAGAGCTAAAACGTATCAGTGATTTTCACGGAAAAAAGTGATTGCTTAATAATTAACATTTAACACAGGTTCTAAGAAAGTTTACTGCCACAAATAGTTCGAGAACAATACACGCGCCCGAAAAGTTTGGAGTTAGTATTAAGGGGAAAACGTGGCTCAAAACTTTCTCAAATAATAATGGAGCTGCGACCAGCTCACTTAGCCGCTGCGCGAGGCACATCATAATGTGGGATTATCCACTTGCTGAGGCTGATGGGGATCAACTCACCATGACAATTATCTTGACAATCAGAGTAACTAGGAAACCTGTTGCTGTTACCATCGCACCCGCCATACATAAACACTGCGCATGTTCGCGCAGTGCCGTTGAAAAACCACGAAGGCATATTTGCTTTACACGGTCCAGGATCAGGGGGCAACTCGCAACTCGTTTCTGACTCTATAGAGAGAAGAGCGATCGTTTTGAAAAAGGCGAGAACACAGGAAAATATAACAATTTAGAAATTAATATTGAATACTCAGTTATGAAGAGTGAACGAATAATGTGCAGAAAATGTTTCCTTTAATTGAACAAAATCCTTGGTTTGGTTTGAGAGACTCCTCTACGTTTCACTGATTATATCTGAATTCCTTATTTCTTAAAGGGAGCCTTCACTCTCACAACAATTTGACGCTAAATTGTAGGCAATAATTACTAGATTTCAAATTTTGTTTTGAAAGGTGGATATAACATTTAAGTGTCAAAAAAAAAATCGATATATTTATCGCCTATTTTCGCTTTTAAATTTCCCGGGCGCGGCCATTTTGGATTTGATGACGTCTAATGGTTGCCCTATTGTTTAACACAAAGGATTTTCTGCTTCATTTGCCTCTTGACAATAGCTGCAACCATTGCACGTCATCAAATCCAAAATGGCCACGCCCGGGAAATTTGAAAGCAAAGATAGGTGATAAATATATCGATTTTTTTTGGACACTTAAGAGAGAATGTCCACTAAGACCGAGCGAAAATGAAAATATGTGGCACATCTCGAAATATAAAAATTTTCATATTTTGTCTCAAGATACCCTACAGTAGCATAAGAAACGTGGTGCAATTTTTTTGTAAAGTAATATTCTTTTAAACCTCCAAAAAATGTTAAAAAAAACGTTAAGTGCCTAAATGTCCTAAAAGGCATTCGAAAAATACGTGAAAAATACCTTCCCATAATATTCGCCCTCTCGCATTCGCGTCACAAAATCACCTTTTTGGGCCTTAAATATTGCTTTTCAAGTCTTTGCAAGTAACTTGACTTCAATTTCGGTCCCGTGAGAAAAATTTAGAGGTCATGGTAAGCCGATGAAATTAAGTAAAATTCACTTTCGAAGAATTTGTAATTTAGCTCGTTTTTTTGAGGAACAATTTTTGTACCCGGTAAAACTTCGAATAACTTGAAATTGATGTTCTAAAGAGGTCAAAAATCGGGTGTCAAAATTAGTTTCGGGCTTTTTACCAGCGCCAAGTAGGACGGTGAGGGTAAAAGGCGGAATGAGTTTGCGGAATGGCATGTGGCATGACTTGCGGAATAGCATAATTATGCAGAATATAATATATGCAGATTGACTCAAAGAAATGAATTAACTGAGAGCGCGCCCTTTCCTTTCTGTAGTTAATATAATTCTAACGTTAACAATCTTGGAACACGCGATTATTGATCGTGTCTGACAGCCTAACTTACAGTGAACAATCGCAATCTAGTTGCCGAACTAGGTCACAACAAAATATTGAAAATAAATTGGTCAGAATTTGACCGAGAAATATTTCAGTGTTGAGTACTGTTCTTGTGATTGCGTTACATTCAGATGGTGACATTATAAAATCGGATAGGGCAGAGTTTTTCGACAGTCTGTTCATGTTTAAGGGTGAAACGAGAATTGTAAAAGCAGGTAGTGAGAATAAATGAATTGAATCGAAGTGACTAAAAGGAATCTTTCGTGAGTTTGACTGTACCCCACAAGTTCGGTGCATCTCCACGGGGCTTGCTTTGATATATATATTTTACAAATGGACCTACTCTTGAGGTGATTAAACTTTCTCTTGAGTCAGCTGTTGAGTTTGCTTTTATAGGATTAGTCAGTTCAGGAATTATATTTTTCCCGATTTTTGCTCTTCGACGAGGCGACAACGCGAGCGCTGAGTTCACTGATTATTCATATCGTATAAACATCATATCAAGGCATCGAGACCGATGTGAAACTCTTGTAAAGTTCTGAAAACCATAATATAAGCTCTACGAGGCTCCGTTCCTACATCTCGTACAATCAACCCCGGTAGGAAGCGTATACGCTTCTGCCCCGGTAAAATAAAATTTTATTTAAGCCATTTCAAACCGGCCAAATGGATATTATATAATTTGACCTACACCACGCTGTGACTGAAATTGACAAGGTGCTGAAGATAACAAAAAAATTGAAAGCCCGTTTGATCGCAGCCGAACGATTCTTTCTTAAATACCTCAAACCGGGACCACAATTGCGCAGCAAATATCATTCGCGATCAAACTAAACCTCCTCAAGAGTTTAAAAGTGTAATGTTTATACCAAAGCAAGCCCGGTAGAAAGTAGTGCTTAATTTTGAAATGTTCCTCCTCATGTCGGCCGCCGGCCGGTCAAATCAAAGTCAAGAGAAATAATCACCTCAAGGATTCATTTGTAAAATAATTATATCAGCACAAGCCCCGTGGAGAGCAGTGCTCAAAACTGGAATATTTCTCGGTCAAATCCTGGCCAATTCGTCTTGAACATTTCGTTGTCACCGAGTTCGGCAACTAGCTTGCGATAGGCTGTAGAATAATTAACTCTTTTTAGTTGAATTAATTTCTTCGGGTCATTCTGCATATATTACATTCTGCATAATTATGCCATTCCGCAAGTCATGCCACATGCCATTCCGCAAACTCATTCCATCTTTTACCCTCACCGCAAGTAGGAAGCCTCTTAAAATGGCGGTTATCACAACATTAACGTGTCAACAGAAGTCAACAATTAGCACATTTTCGAAACCCGAAACTGTGAAAAATTTTAAAATTTTTGCATTGTGATTAATCTCTGTTGTCTTCAGTAATCCACAGCGTTGAATAACGACATATTAAATCCCTTGAATACGATATTGACTTGATATATCTGTTTCCGTGAGTATTTTGTCGCTAGTAGATGGTAGGCTCTCTCGGGTAAACATTAATTGGTCGCTTCATCGGCAATCGACTCGAATGAGTTCATACGTACTTTAACCTCCCTTCTTTTATCAGCAGCTAACCCATAAGAGCCTTGAAAGATCAAAAGAATTTCCTTTTCTGTGTGTTACAAAGCAGTTTCTCCTAAAATGCCCTTTACAGAATTCCAACACCGAAATCTCTTCTGCAATCGTGATCGGATCTATTTAGTTGAGCAACTAAATTATCTTGAATTATAGTTATTTACATTATCTTGCAAAAATATGAAAAATACACTTCTATATATTACATTCCCCCATCCAAATGAAAATAATTATTTCTGATCAATTCAAAAACCTTAAGTAAGTGGCATCAGTATTAAGTCACGCAATGGTCACGTCGTCGATTTTGCCAGAGGTCATGATCTTTCGCAATTCAGCGTTTCAGGGGCAAAAGAAAGAATCCCCACACAAAGAAACATGTTGCACAGTGTGAGTAAACAGCAGTTAGCAAGTGAGTCGGCAAGTGATTTCACAGAGGAAAATCATGAAACACTGAGACAGCTACACTTACACGTTTTCCCAAATGAAGACATTGCGACCTCTTGGACTCCTATTTTTCATTGTTTTTCTTCTTGTCAAGCAAGTAATTAAGGGTCAATAATTGAACTACAAAAGCGTACGGAAAAAAGTCGTGATTACGCGGTTGTTAGAACCTGAGTATTTAAGGAATTACACGAGAAGCAACTGAGAAAGTAAACAGATAGCCTGCGTAGCAAGCGTTTCCGTGGGGTTTCTGGTAAAGAAAGACCAACACCGAGCAATGGAAGTTTTCGACGTTTTGGTTCATTTATTTTGCTCTTGTCCCATTTTTCGCGGCATCAAAAGCTCGCTTCGCTCACGGCATCCTCGCCGTTTTAGCTGGACTGGATTGTTTTCTGTAGTAAATGAGCTGGATAGAACTGAACTGAAAATAGAACTGAAATAGGGTATCAATTTTGACCATTTTGGTCTGAAATAGGGTATGGTTTTTGCACTCTTGTCTTGAATTCGGCATGTTTTTTAAAAGAAGCTACGTCTTCATCTTTAGCCGATAACTGACCATCCACAAACGCCCTTCTTTTTTGTCTTTTAATTATGTTTACGCCAACTGTGTACGTGAAATAGGTTTGAAATAGGGTATCGAAGTTTTGGCCAGGTCTGAAATAGGGTAGGGAAAATCGCAGATTGTGGTCTGAAATGGGGTGAGGGTTTCAGGAAGCGGGCCGCACACCCCCACCTAATTTTTCAGGAAGTACCCCCTCCCCCGGAAAGAAACTGTGCAACGTCCTCCCAGTCGTCCGCTTTCGTGAGGCGCCGCGTTATAATTTCCTTAAGAAGTGCAATAACGTGTTCCACTTTTGGCCAGCGACATGGAACCTTATAATTTATCCAAAAAATTCTAAAAAAAAGTAACAGTAACACAAAACTGTTTGATTTTGTTCAAACTTAGCATCGCATATCAAAAACGAAAAACAGTCCAAAGCTGACAGCATTGTTTTGCATTTTTTCCCGATAATTTCTCCCTAAATTCAATACAAGACAATTGTTTTACTTTAAAAAAAAATGAAGTAAAGTAGCTTTCCTTTGAAGCACACGATTTCTAATACATAATAAAAAATGCAATTCTTACTCGAGTTTTTCATTAACGTCAAACCTCGTCGTTCTACGCTCTAAGCTAAAATCTTACGGCCATCGCGCTTTTTCTGTTGCGGCACCAGGATTATGGAATGATATTCCGGACAGCATAAATATAAAATGTAGCGCAGACCTTTTTTCTTTTAAGCGTTATTTTAATGAGTAGTTGTCTAATTGTTGTCCAGGTTTAACTTTTTAATTTAAATTGTAAAGCGCCCTAGAGCTTATGGATAGGGCGCAATAAACCTCTCGTCTTCACGTTGAAAACGGCATGGCAACAACGGCGGGAAAATGGTCACATGGTCATGTCTGCCGTTTGCCAGAAACATCATAAAGGTTTAACCTCTCTATTGATGGCTAATGACTGCAACGAAACTAATGGACATTGAAATTGAAAACTAATGGTTTTACACTCCTTTCCTTCTTGTGATTTTTAGTTACACAATATACCGTTGTTACAGTTGAAGTTCAATGTTAAACATTAATAAACGCCTCTCTCTATTAAACACCTGATAGTTAATAACTCCACCACTCCTCTTACTCCATCGTACCATACCAAGAGAAAATTTTCTCTTGATCATACTTAATAGACGCCCCGGGAGTTACTTAGGTCATTTACGGCCCCGTCTCTTTTACAATACTGAAATATTTCATCAAAGTGCTGTTTAATAGCGACCCTCGAAATGGCTCCTTTTTGAATTGTTTATTACAGTAAAATTGGGGTTTAAGTAGAATCATAAAATTTCAACCACCTGGTCTCCCAAACTATAGGTGGGAGGGGATTAGGTTCGCGGATCAACGTATTTGGCTAAAAAAACTGCTCGGATATCGGATTTTGAGGACACATTTTACGGATTGGTGGATTTCGAAGGCTCAGCGGATCACGGACTTCTTCAATACTTTAGCGTGGATTATGGATTTTGTTTTGAAGTACGGATCGTGGAACTTAACTTATCCATGTAGAAGAAGGTTGCCAAGATGGACCAGTAGCCGAATGCAAGTTTGAAACAGCCAAAGGGTGTTTGCGTAGAATTTGACAATGTCGTTTATGTTTGTGACGCTCAGTCAAATTACAGTAAAAATTGTGTCACTCCTCTGTGAAACCGTGAAATTTTTAAAGGCTTTGGGTTATTTGTGTGACGCTTTCTCAGGCTGCTCGGAAATTTCATTGAACGGACTCCAAGGAATGGTTTCTGCGGCTGTGAAGTCTGTTGACTTACTTCTGACTGGGACTTAATGAAGTCTCTTTTGTCTGCTCTGTTTTTTTTCTGACACTAGCCTCCTCAGCTGTATGACTTTGGATGTTAAAGATCTACACTCGACATCCCGTGTGAAACACCCACCCCTCTCCAAGAAAGAATGCTGTCGAGAATTTCGGAACGGAATTAAGGATATTACGAAGCAGCTGTCCTTCTCAGTATACTTTTTTCTACTTTACAAGTGGAAAAAAATCGAGATATTCAGAGCCAGAGCCAATATTCCACGGCTTTCTTCTCTCCCATCTATTCCTCCGCTTCCAAACGTTAAGCTGTCGGCCGGAGAAGGAAGTCGAGGAAATGTGTAACTACTGCCTTGCATATGGAGCTGCAGTCAGGTAGAGATCAAATCGACAGAGACAATCATGGCACGTCATGGAACTATGCCAGAGATAATCTACCGGAGGCACCTCCATATCTCAGAGAGAGACTGGCTCATTGTGTCCGGAGTCGCTGTAAGGATGGCAAGTGAGAAGGAACGTTTAGAGGACGTGCCCGATAGATACAGAGATACTGATGATAGTGACGATGAGGTTGTTGAATACCAGCTCTGACGAGGAGGAGACAGAAACTCCTGTTTCAGAACTCGATAGAGAGTCCATTTTCTTGTTAGGAACGACTACTCGACTTGGGCGCCATGTGAGGATAAACAGTAGGCTAATTACTCGGGCGAGGAACGCCGCCCGAGTTTGAAAATGAGCTCCGTTTTTCTTCGTCGTCGTCGTCGAGTTTCATCCGCAAAGCTCACTTCCGGCGATTCTGCGCAAGCGCTAACTAGTGATGGTCATTTTGGAATAAGTAAACTATTTTTACCTACCTAGCTATGCTGAGGGAACGTGGCCAAGCGGTCATGGTAAGCACTTGTAATGCAGATGTTCCCGGTTTGACTTCCGCTATCGGCACCTTTTTTTTTTTTTTTTGCGTTCCTTTTTTTCATCTTCTTTTTTAAATATCCTTTTTTTACAAGTGTTAGAATTATTGTAAGTTATAAATGGTTGAGTTTGTGGCGGACTGAACTGTGATTGCGTGACAGTTACATTGTTTTGTGCTACCTCCCTGGAGGGGGTTATATTTATTGTAACCTCGTGCGTATGTTAAGTCATTGAGAGTTGTTCTGGATGGAACAACGATGCACCATTAAATGTTGAGTTGAGAAGGATAGTTGTGCGTGTTTATCGACCACCAAATTGGTGACCCCGACGTGACAGAATGCCCGATGAACAAGCCGTCACCGCTAATGCAGAGGCTCTCAAATTACCCGAGTTTTGGCCTTCCGATCAGGAGTTATGGTTTGCCCAAGCCGAAGCCTTATTTGAAGCACAGAACATCATTTAACAGAAGACCAAATTCGCCCATGTTGTTCGCGTTCTTCCCGCTCAATACGCTTCCGAAGTACGGAATTATTCTTCACCCACCAGATGAGCCCTACACGGCGATTAAACGAGAACTGCAAAAGCGTGTTTGTTTGTCCAAACGTCAGCAACTACAGCAACGCCTTCGTATGGAACACCTCGGCGATAGGAAGCCCTCTCAGTCGTTAGGACAGGTGTTGAAACTTCGCGGTGGTACGGCAGATGAGTCCAACCAAGATGAGATCATCCGTGAGCTGTTCCTCCAGAAACTTCCCCTCAATATACACACAGCTCTGGCGATCCACAAAGATACTAGTCTCAGCAACATGGCTGAAATCGCCGACAATATGGTGGAAGTTCAAGGCCCACAAGGGTGCGTGAGTACAGTAGAGTCACATGAAGATTCGCAAATCGCTTCTATTCACTCTGAGCCGCACAAAATTCGGCTCCACTCGCAGCGACGACCAACTCGTGACAGAGTTCAGCCTGGTGCAACATCCCATGTTTGTTGGTACCATGATCGATTTGGTTCGAAAGCTATGAAATGCCGCCAACCATGCAAATTTAAACCGCGGTCGGGAAACTCGACAGCCAGTCGCTGAACGCGGCCCATTCGACTAGCACTTCCCGTCTCCCTCTAATTCTTGACAGTAACTCTAAACGACAATTTTTGATTGATCCTGGCGCAGAGGTTAGCGTTTTTCCTGCTAGCAGACCGGACAGATGGATCAAAGGTGACATTACATTGCGAGCCGCGAACAACTCCTCCATAAATACGTATGGTTTCACACAATTCACTCTCGATCTCGGGCTAACACGCCCCCTTACTTGGAAATTCCTACTCGCTGATGTCACTCAACCTATCATCGGAGCTGATTTTCTTTTACAACACAAATTATTGGTGGATCTCGACCAGAAACGCCTCATCGACACGAGGAATGGAACCCATGTTTCCGGTAAACCAGCTTCCGCCTGCTCGCCACGCCTTAACAGCATTTCCACCTCACACACAGACGCGAAAGATCCCTTCCAATGCCTCCTCGCGGACATTCCATCTCTTACTACACCCCAGACGAGCGACACGCCCATCAAACACGGTGTTTCTCATCATATTGTGACCGAAGGTCGTCCGGTTTTTGCACGGCAACATCGCCTGTCACCTGAGAAGCTTACTGCAGCAAAGGCAGAGTTCAGTAAGATGCTTGACATGGGCATCATCCGACCATCATCAAGCACCTGGGCCTCTCCGCTCCATATGGTTCCCAAGGGGAACGGCGACTGGCGTCCGTGTGGGGACTACAGAAGGCTGAACGACATTACAACTGCTGACCGCTACCCTATTCCACACATCCAGGACTTCGCCACCCACTTGGCAGGTACGATCATCTTTTCTAAACTTGACTTGGTCCGCGCCTACCACCAGATCCCTATGCATGAGGATGACATCACCAAGACCGCCATCATTACTCCTTTTGGCCTTTTTGAGTTTTGCCGAATGCCATTTGGATTGAGAAACGCAGCTCAGACCTTCCAGCGTTTCATTGATGATGTGTGCCGCGACTTGGACTTTGTCTTTATCTATCTGCATGACATCTTGGTCGCCAGTCGGTCTTTGGAAGAACATCTTCAACACCTCCACGCTCTCTTCCAACGCCTATCGGCCCATGGTCTAGTAATTAACCTGGCCAAATGCGAATTCGGCAAGTCGGAGATTACCTTCCTGAGCCACACTATCAGCGCTAGTGGTATTCGCCCTAATATCGCACGCGTCGATGCTGTTCCTAACGACATGAAGTCCTTGCATCAGTTCGCTGGCCTGGTCAATTACTACCACCGTTTTGTGCCCAGGTGCGCCGAGATCCTGGACCCATTGCACCAAGCCTTAGCCGCAGATAGCTGCAACTGGACCACCTCCTGTCAAGAAGCATTCGACACAGCCAAACATGCCTTGTCAGAGGCCGTAATGTTAGTTCATCCTCAGCCTTATGCCGCTACTTGCGTCACAACTGACGCTTCCAATCGCGCTGTCGGGGCCGAGCTTGAGCAGTTCATTGATGGACACTGCAAACCAATCTCCTTCTTTTCCAAAAAAACTCCGGCCTGCGGAACTCAACTACAGTGCCTTTGATCGAGAGTTATTAGCTGTTTATCTGGCGGTCCGACATTTCCAGTACTTTGTTGAGGGACGGACTTTCCACATCAACACTGACCACAAACCCCTGACCTTCGCTTTTCACTCCAGTGCTGATCGGCGTTCACCGAGACAAGCTCGACACTTGGCCTTCATTTCGGAATTCACCACTGACATCCGCCACATCGAGGGACACGCTAATCATGTTGCTGATGCTCTGTCCCGTAATATTCATGCCCTCCAACAGTCGGTAACTGACCTCGAAGCTTTAGCAGCTGCTCAGAGTTGTGATCAGGAGCTCAAAGAACTATGCACCTCCACAACGTCGTTGCGCATCCAGCGCATTCCTCTCCCTAACTCTGATCATTCGCTTCTTTGTGACATCTCCCAAGGTCAGCCCAGATCGTTGGTACCATCGGGGGTGCGTCGAGACATTTTCAACAACCTCCATTCCTTGTCCCCTGGTGTCAAGGCATCAAGTCGCCTTGTAGCTGAACGGTACGTGTGGTCTCATATGAAGCGCGACATAGGACGCTGGACACAAGCTTGCCATGACTGCCAGCAGTCCAAGATTCAACGTCATGTGAGGACCCCCTTACAGGCCTTTCCTCCACCCGACTATCGCTTCCACAGCATCCACGTCGATATTGTCGGTCCTTTACCACCTTCTCGAGGCTAGACTTACCTATTCACGTGTATCGATCGATACACCCGGTGGCCTGAGGCGATTCCAATGACCGATGCTACAGCTGACTCCTGCGCTTCTGCCTTGCTTTCTGGCTGGGTCTCTCGTTTTGGTGTCCCGACAACACTCACCTCTGATCGGGGGTCACAGTTCGAGTCTTCTCTTTGGCAGTCACTCATGAATCTCCTTGGTACAACGCGCAACTGTACTACATCTTATCACCCACAAGCCAATGGGCTTGTTGAACGATTCCACCGTCACTTGAAGACCGGACTGAAAGCAAGGCTAACTGGCAGCAACTGGGTCAATGAACTCCCCATTGTACTGGTGGGAATCCGCACGACCCTCAAAGAAGATTTATCATGCACTTCAGCTGAGTTGGTCTACGGCACTACCCTCAGGCTGCCCGGCGACTTCTTCTCGCCACCAACCTTTGAGGACCCTTCCTTGTTCGTGTCCAGGCTGCGTCATTCCATGAAGCGCCGGCAGTTTGTTCCAACCCAGTGGCGTGCACCCTGTTGTACCTACTTTCCCAACAACCTGCAGACGGCGACCCATGTCTACATTCGATGTGACGCTCACAGGCCACCCCTCACCCGTCCCTATACCGGTCCCTTCCGGATTCTACGACGATCAGAGAAGCACTTCACCTTGGACGTCAATGGGAAGACAGAAGTGGTTACGATTGAACGCCTGAAACCTGCGACACTGGATAGGGCTCCCATTAACCTACCCACTGACCATTCCACACCTACCCCACGTCCATCTGCAGTTTCAACTCAGTTTCCTGCTCTGACCCTGCTCCCTGCAATCCACTGGTTGCCTGTCCGCGTGGAGCCCCAGCCAGATCAACCACTACCCACGCCGGCCGTACTGTGCGTCAACCTCGTCATTTCAGTGATTACGTCACCGACTGGTAGGGGGTACTGTGGCGGACTGAACTGTGATTGCAACCTCGTGCGTATGTTAAGTCATTGAGAGTTGTTCTGGATGGAAAAACGATGCACCATTAAATGTTGAGTTGAGAAGGATAGTTGTGCGTGTTTATCGACCACCAAAAGCTGTAAAGCAATTTACAAGGGATATATGTTGATAGGGCTCTATGGATATCTGATACATTGCAAAGAAACAGACACGAACCGATGAATGATGCCTGTTGTCACGTATCTGAAATCGCCGATTCACCTTGTGTCTTTGAAGTCTGAACAACTAATATGTTAAGAGAAGTGTCCATACGAATGTTTGCAAGTTCAACAGCGAGAAGAAAGCTTTTAACATGACCGATCTTAACTCACGATGTTTTCAATTAAACTGCCGTGTTACCCCGTGGCCGCTCCATACTAAACTAATTTTGAGCGGTTGTACATTTTGTTGAATAACTCAAGTACGGGACATGACACACCCCTGAGACTTTGACAGGTTGTTTGTTTACTATTTTCCCACAATATCTCAATTTCTGGTCATTAGTTTTTTAATGATAAGCAATTTTAGTTTTACTTACGTGACGCCGAGAAACTGACCGCAGAAACCTTACTCTCTTTGTTATGTTTCAAATGACGTATTTGTAAACAGATTATTTTTTCTCCACACATTTCACCGAGACTCCATTAACGTTTATGCGAAAAAATCCTACATCGTTTGATAAATGTTTCCTTTCTCAAACACTTAGCAGAAATATTCATCGAAGCGAAAACAAGTGTGCTTAGTTTTCTGCAACAAATACACTATTTTTACCTCATTAGCTATGCTGAACCTCAGTGGTCTGGAGGTCATTGTTACTGCCTCTGATGTAAACAACCCGGGTTGGATTTCTTCTAGTGGCACCTATCGTGGGTTTTTTTTCTGTTTTTTTTTCGTCGTCTCTCTTTTTCTTCCTCTTTCATAAATATTTTTTACAAGTGTTATTATTATTGTTCTCAATGGTTGAGCTGTAAAGCAATTTGTAATTTTAAAGGGTTATATGTTGATCTAATAGGGGTCTACGGATATACACTGCAAAGAAATAGACTCCAACACAAGCTAAGCGCAATGCGTCCTATTCTTTTGTTTAGCGCTAAATTAGGGATAAAATACTATTTTATGCAAGCCCGAGTTTAGGCTGATTGTAGCCTCTTGTTTCATGACAGGTATATATTTAACGTCAGTTATGTTACTAAAGAACGTTTACAAAAAAAATCTGAATGTTCTGAGATCCTAAAGTCTCGAATAGTACCGCAAGAGAAAACAAATACCTCCGCGGATTCTTTTGATTTGCTGACCCCTATTCACCCCCTCTGGGAATGTTGTTGCGTGACAGATAAATTTATTCATAATTACACAGCAGTTTCCAACGACGATGTAGAGAACTAGCGCCTCTTAAGGTACTTTGTTTGAGCTGCGCTTTACGGTTATAAGATGTGGTTAATTCGATGTACTCTTCAAGGGAGGTGAACGTGTAACGAAAGTATGCAAAACAGTATAAAAGAGGTTCTGAAAATGTTGTGGGGCGAGTCAAGATCTCTATCGACCGCTTTATATGTACAGGCGATTACTACGCTAACACAACTAGAAGGAACCTGATGTATGAAGAAAGTATTTCTTCAAGGTGAGCTTGACGTGAGCTTTTTGTTGTAGTTTACCTTCATATACCGAAGAAAAAAGGTTAATTTCAAGTATTCAAATACGTTTATTGTTCAGTTTCAGTTGTTGACAGTTGATTGATGTCATTTTCCGGATTTTCAAAGAGTCAGTTCTCGGCCCCGATTGAAAGCCCGAAATTGAATTTCATGCTTGCTTTTACAACAACATTTCCTCTTCCAAAAATTTTAAAATTCAAGTAATTTAATTGTTTGCCGGGAAAAGAAAATATCGATTGTAAAATGCACCAAACAAAGAATTTTCAGTACGAGAATTTTAGCGATTCCTGAAAGCTTCCCGTGGCCTAAATATTCAAATCAATATGTCTTTAAATGGACTTTAAAATTGGCTAACCCTTCAATGAGAGATTTCTATGCTTAAAACAGGGTTTTAATGCGATGCAAATTAGATCAGAGCAATTTTTCGAGGAGGTATGAGACATGTTTATTTCAGCTGTTTCCATGGTAGGAGGGGTGTTACCAGTTTTGATTTTTTTTCCGATTTTTACAAGATTTATTTAAACAAATTAAACTCACCTCGCGTCTAGGCCTACCATAGGGTATCTGTGGAAAATTTATCAAGGAAATTGATTTTCCATCATGTGCCACCTCCCGCTCGGTGTTAGTGGACATTTTCTCTTAAATGTTATATCCGCCTTTCAAAACAGAATTGGAAATCTAGTAATTATTTCCAACAATTTAGCGTGAATTTGTTGCTAGAGTGGAGGTTCCCTTTAAAAAAAATAAAACAGCAACAACACAATAAAAAAAACAAGCAAACAACAACAACAACATGAACTTTCTAACCGAGTAAGTGAAACGAACTACATGGTACGTTTTCTGTTCCAGGACACATTATAGCTAAACAATCCAAAGTTTTTTTCGCGATCAGATAAATGCAGTATTTTGATTCCTCACATTCTTGATTCCTTGGAGCTACAGTTACATACAACTTTAAGCCACCGTATCATTTGCTAAACGGATGTTTAAAACATCATTTTTGTGTGTTAGCTAAATACACACGAGCCATAACGCGAGTGTGTATACCGAGAAAATGCAAATGAATCGTGGGATATGCCCTGATATGCCACTCAAAAGCATTGCCTAACTAGTATATATCAACATTTTTTAAAAGGAAACATCAGCAATGCACGAAAGCACACCTTGAGATGTATTGCTGCAAAGTTACGATACTAAGTGAAAGAGGACCAAACAGTATACCTATGTTACTCTCCAAACCTACAAAAGGGATATTGAGCTGTGTGCTTCGGAGTGGCTTTAGGTTTTATTAGCGACATAACAAAATTGCACTTCAAATATCATCCTAGGGTATGATATGGACAAGCATCAAAGCCACATAAAAGGCTGCACTAAGACTTACTACATTTCATGTTTGCTCGGAAGATACCTTAGATGGGAATAGAAGGAGCACGCCAGTCAAACGTAACACAAGGACCCATCAAGACTCATAAAAAACATACCCTAAAGCATGATTCAGCTAAAGCTTTAAAGCTATGCCAACAATATACTAACAGGATAAAGTAAAAGTACACAATTGTGCGTTGTTAAGAGCGGAGTAGATATTTCAAACGCCATTTTGTTTCATTAATAACAGCGTGTACAAAACTGGCGGACAGATAGCGTACCTTTTAATTGGCAATCAGGTTTTCCAATTCTTCTAGTTTCTAACTTCTCCTTTCCTTCCCTATCAACGCACCAGCATTCTCCGGATGCCGAGTTGCATTGAATTTGTTTATACGAGCCATCGGGTTCACACTGTGGAGCATAGTGTCCTCGTTCATTGACTTTAGTGGCCTTGTTGTAACGACTGTGACATAAGGACAGCTTTCGATACGTCAAAGCTGTAAAAAATAAGATGAGACTAACTAATACGTTTTCAAGTGCCACACATCGCGCGCTTCACGCTCATCTAATCTCAGACTTCTAATTATTAAGATGTGATTGTATTCATCCTAACAACTAGAATGAGGTTCCAGCCCGGAAACATAGAAATATACAGCTGAAAAAAGAAGGCATTTCGAGTCCATTGTTGCTAAGGTGTGTTCTAGAGAGCCGACGATTAACCGGTTATGATTCCCATTGCGGCCATTTTGCCGTGACGTCATTTTCTCAACTCGCTTCTCAGCTAAGTACATTTATCTTACTGTAACATTGTAATCGGAAAACGATGGCGTGTATAGTTCTTCATCCAGCGATGAATATGAGATCTTAAGCTTGTGAAGCGATTCGGGAAGCTTTAGTGGATCGTCAGAACAAAAGAAGGGAGGAATTTAGTTATTGTTTTAGTTCTCAGAACGACTGGACTTTTGGCCACTTGCTCCGAACAAGAAGCTGCCCGATTTTCGTTGTTGTATCCGAGAAAACGTCCCCTAAAAAGCGGGCGAGTTGCGTTTGATATATCTTGCCGTAAGAAAGGAAACAGGCTAAGAATGACCGTCACACACAGTAGATTTGTTTTCCTTAACGAACAGCTGTTCGGTGCGGTGATCATAAGAGTTCCAAGCCGGATTACTCATGAGTTCGACGCGTGAATATGTTGTATGGCTTTCATTAGTTTTTAGATCATAACGGTTTGAACAATAAGTTAAGACAATGAATATACGAAAATCGGATATTTGACCTGCGTATTAGAGAATGAAGATTAAGGGGTCACAGTGCCCCTTCGGCTACCCATGGTTTTCCTTTTTGCTTGAACAAGCAACACGATTTTTCGAAAGAGTTGCGTTTTCTCTTCGGGGTAGAAATCGCAAATGGAGTTACTCCTATTTGTTCCTGAAATAATAGTAGGGGGAAATTGCTTAACATACTGGTGCCATACCTTTAAACGTTAATTAACCTTCAAGTGTTAATTTAGGCATGTGTTGTTTTCTACGATGATCGCTTGGATCCCCGTATGAGAAATAAGTCAAAAAATCGAATGTTTTACCTGTGCAGTTGAGACTTCCCCTGATTCGTGTATCGGTTAACTCGTTCCCATACTCATCCACGCACCAACAGAAACCAGTAGAGGCGTGACACTGGGTAGCCTGGTACCTGCTGTCTTTACGACACTGAGGAACAAACATCCCTGGAGGAGGCGTTGAGAAGGACTCCAAAATACCTTCTAATTCCTTCTTGCATGCCGGTTCTTTTGCTTTTAAGAAAAAAGAATGAACTTAACCAACAACAACAACAACAACAACAACAGCAACAACCCAATAAATAACCGGCAACTATAAACGCTATCCATGCTCTATTCAAACTTTGTAACTTTCCCAGTGCCCTTAACATTATATTAATTCAGCCCATTATTTTCTTTTGAAGCTTATAACAAGGGTTTACGTGACTATGTATCCATGTTGAAATACATTTGTATCTCCAAGATATAACATTTGAATAGATGTCATTTATTTAACTAAACCGTGCGTCCACCAACCCATTTGAACAAAAGGCCGTATCTTCCATAATGATGAGGATGAGGAGGACGAACAGGATAAAGCTAATGGCCATGATGATGATGATGGCACTTACCGCAGCTAGGTCTCCTTTTCATGCGGCTACCTTGTAGTTCATTTCCATACTCATCTACGCACCAGCAATAGCCGGATGTCATGTGACACTGGACGGCGCTGAATCCTCCATCTGCTTTGCACTCAGGAGCGTGTAATCCCATAACAGGAACATTTTTCAAGCCCAAGGCTTGACGTCTCATGATTTGGCACGGGCTAAGCCAGGCTGCGGAAGACGAAATCATACTGGAAATGTTTGCCAAGTGCTTGAGCATTAGCTTTAAGGTAACGTATGATCTCTACATGAAATGAAATTTAATGCAATATAATTCATTGAAATGTAGTGTAATAAATTAGGTGTCACTGTGTTTAGTTTTCATGGGCCTTTATTGCAAGATGTATCTTAGCGTGCATATCATGAATACAGAGAGCCAACTAACTTTATCTGGTTGTTACAAAGTACAGCAGATAAAGTTAATTTTCTAAATACATAAGTCTTGCATCACTTGCATGAATTAGTGCTGTTGTGGTTGTAGTTGCTGCTAAGTCGAAGCATAATATTGGGGGCAAGGTCCACTAACCGAGTAAAGAACAGTCATACATTTCTCTGGATCGCGTTCCTGGCAATTCGTTTCCGTTTCTGTCAACACACCAACACTCCCCTGCCAACTGAAGGCACTGTCGTTCGTTGTAGGAGCCATCAGCCTTGCAAAGTGGAATAAAGTGTCCTGGCGGAGCGTTATCCAGGCACTCGTCAAAACGGGATTGGCAAACGGTTGAGGTTTTGCCTATTTGAGCCATGAGAAAGAAAAGAACTCAAAGACGGTCACCCAACACCCTCTTAGTAGATCTGTAAACATTTAGTTTTTATCTGTCTCCATTTTCTCAAAATCGTTTCCAAATTAAGCTAGTTTTAGAAACCAAGAGGTAAGCTTATTAAACAATCATAACCACTTCCTTGATGATCGTCTGTATAAAGAGGGAACGTTTAAGTATGAAAAACAGGAAACCTAATGTAAACCTCGGTGCCTTAACTGAAGCTGCCGTTTATTTTTCCTTTTTCGGTTTAGGCATTCGTACGCGCAAAGAACCTTTGAGTTTGGTAACTCCTCGTTATGACATCTGAAAACTCCATCGTCAATTTTAAAGGTTATCTTCCCCAAGCGACAGCCCTTTTTCTACTATTTCTCAGTAAATGGTTATAATGTTATTCTTTCAAAAGTAACTTCTACGAAGTGCTGTCAATTTTGAGACCGTGCACGTGGCAGGCGACTTGAATAGGCCCAATAAGTGGTCGCTCAAGGGAATTACGTACTTACCTATGCCGGTGCAGTTGGGTTTTCCCCATTGTCGAGTTCCCGCTAATTCATTTCCATTGTTGTCAACGCACCAACAATAGCCTGTTACATTGTGACACTGAATCGAGTCATACGACCCATCGAGGTTACAACTTGCAATGAACATGCCAACGGAAGATCTACCACCCATGGCCTTAGCTCTCTTGCGCTCCCGTTCACACGGCGACATAGCGACTGAAACATTAAATTAACACTATTAAAATTATGTTTAAGTAGAGTAATTTGGTGCCGAAAAAGTTTCGGTACGGAAATAAAACATTTGCGTTGTGAGGGAACTTTTTTCCCCAATTATTGCTTGTCGAAGATAACTAGATAAAAACCACGAAATAAATCAAATTAAAATAAGTTCCATCTTGAGAAGTAATATAATTATACACTTTGTGTGTCCATTTAGAAAATGTAGTCAACAATAATTTCTCTCTCCTTTTTTTAATTTTAGTTTTAGTTTTGGCCTCAGCTTTTCTTACCTTCCTTCGTGCAATTAGGTTTCCCAGTCTGCCTAGATCCAGGAATTTCATTACCACCTTTGTCAACACACCAGCAGACACCGTAAGGTTCACTAGAACACTGTAGCTCCTCATATCCTCCGTCTGGCTTGCATTTTGGAAAAAAGCGCCCATCCGCTTTGAGGTGAGGACAAGACGACGACAGTGATTTCACATGCTCGCTGGCACAAATCGAAACGGGACCTAAGTGACATAAAGAGAACAAACATGAAAATAAGATTTTGTTTTTTCAATTACTTAGTTTCTAATTCATCTTTGTTCCTAAAGGCCCGGCCAAACGGATCCAACATCAACATCGTCCAACATGTTGCACTTGTTTGGCCACCATGTTGCATGATGTTGGATGATGTTGAACGAGGTTTGATCTCCATCAAATATCGTCTTAACATCATCCAACATTTCTTTTGTTCTCAGGTGTGAATAACAACGTTGCATTCGTTTGGCCAATTTGTTCAAGAATGTCTAACGCGCGCATGCCCACTAAGCTGACTTTGCGGTATCTGTATTTATTGATTATACTTGCTTCGCGCGTTGCCGCGTGAGTGATCAAGCTACAGTATTACAAACGATCAAAGTTTTCAATAACTCAGCGAAAAAAACGACCTCTCTTAAAAAAGAAAGAGAAAGGGCAAATGAGTAACTGAAAGTGTAAGACCAGCGAAAGCTAGAAGATTATCTTACTCGGGGTCGAAAGACTTATCGGTCTCGCACCATTTTCTGGGCAAACAAAGAAACTAACTGAGACATGGGTTTGTTTTCTAAAGAGTCTTGGTAAAGTTTGGTCCCAGATCCTTGAGATCAAGTGTTGAATCCAACATGTTGCATTCGTTTGGCCACCTCGTTCAACACTGTGCAACATCGTTCAACAATGTTGGATGATGTTGCATTCGTCTGGCCGGGCCTTAAGACATACGGAACGAGCGGAATTGTGTTAGTACGTAATTACAGCATCTTCGGATCTTCCTCTCTAATCATCTGTTGATCTAGATAAATTTTTTAGATAAATTTTAAACAAACGAAAAGGGAATAATGGTAACTTCCTACCAAGTTTAAATTTCTGCGATTTCCATACAGATTTAAAAATCGTTTGAAAGACCCCTGTCTAATTTTGAGGCTAGCTTTTACACATTTCTCACCTGGCTCATCAGGAGAAACAAACGTGCATCGCCTTACACATCCACAGTCACAACATTTGTAGGATTCAGGGCAGTCATTATCCTGTGAGCAGGTCTGTTGAGTTACTGGACAATCGGTTGGATCTGATATAAATGGGCAAACACCAGGACGAACTGAAAACAAAGAGTTTGAGTCAGACTTTTATTAGGTTAAAAGTGATGAAATTTCAGTGAGTAAGCCGTTGCCGAATCAAGGACCTCACAGAACATAAGGTTAGACTACAGCCAAACGAAAACTAATTTATGTTAATTTAACTGCTATGCGGAAAATTACATGAGCTAGAGGACAGCTGCCAAATTTTGAAAACAATAGCGAAATTGATGGGGAAATTGACATTGTAAGTCCCAAACACGTTCCTTTCAGGAAAAAAAAAAAGAGATAACACAGTCACATAATGGCAGCATTAAGTGCCAATATCTTCACAGCCATCACTTCGAAATACAAAAACAACAGCAATAATTAATAACAGCAACAAATAAATAAACAAACAGCAACAGGAAAGAAAAATAGAAGGAAGACAGCTTTTACAGCGCTGTTTTATCGAACCTTTGATGCATAATTAGGGTTGAAGTCAACTTCTCTTTTTTGGCAATGCAAAGCAGTAATCAAATCAGTTCTCCATTTTTTTTTTCTAAACTGCGAAATAATGTTTCGCCGTCCCATGGGATTTATCTTGTCACAACCTTTGTCTTTCGTTACTTTTTAACATTTAATGTCGTTCAATTACCTTCGGTGGGGCATTCAGGCGTTCCCCAGCGATGTGTCCCAGCAATTTCGTAACCGTACTTGTCTGAACACCAACAGAAGTTTGTGTTTCCAAAGCACTGTATTTCTGCGTACTCTCCATCCGGATTACATTCAGGGACAAACCTCCCAACAGATGGCACACCCGCCATACCAAGTGCTTTACGTCTCTCTTTAAGACACGGAGTAAGATTACCGAAAGCTAAAAAGAAGAACAAGAAAACAATTGACATGACAAAAAATCAGAACATCCCGGCACTTTTATTGGTGATGGGACGGAGCCCAGCGGCTCGGAAAAAGCTGAAAAGCTGTATATGATGACGTGTTTGAGATTCTATCTGGAACGAATCTCAGAGCCGTTTCATTCCGCTACCCAATCTGAATTAGTGACCTACCATTCGCTAGGCTGCAAATAGGAATTCCCATTGTACGGGTTCCCGGTAGTTCTCTACCGTACTCGTCAACGCACCAGCAATAGCCTGTCTTTCTATAGCATTGCACGTCTTCGTGTCGGCCGTTAGTTTTGCACTTCGGAGTAAAGTGACCCACTTGCAGACTAAGGAAGCGTTTCTTCTGGTCGATACAGGACGGAAGAACTCCTTTAGTTAGGGAAATAAGAAAGAAAACAGTAAGCATTTCGGCCAGTTAAATTATGTTCCATAATGATAAGCTATAAGAGTTAGGGAGGCATCAAGATCAACGCGTTCTTGCAGTTAAGACGAACTTAATGGTGGACTGGTTGGTTGGTTGGTTGGTTGATTGATTGATGGGTCAATGGATTGATTGACTATTTCAGTTTACTGAAAGACTGACTGATCCATCAATTGACTGATCGATCAATCCATTCAGAGTTAGTTGGCTGGTTGATTGGTCAAATGACGGAGTAATTTAGTGACTGATCGATCGATTCCTTGGTAATCTGCTGCGCAAAACAGAGCAAGAGAGTTGCTTAGGCGTTATTGTAACAATCTGCTTGTTTCCTCCGTCAGTAGAGAGCCCAGTTCGCGTCCAATACTTGTCTAACATGAAAGGATTAGGATGTTTTATTGTCGTTGACTCTGCCAATCTTAAAGCATTTGGGGGACACTTTCTATAGCCGGTCATTGCTGGTTTTCTCGTCTTTCTTTTCGAAATACACCATTCATTCCTCTACTCAGAATTGAACCCTGTAACTGTTTTTCGATTGACTGATCGAGGTTTCTTACCATTACACTTGTTCATGCACTTTTCGTAAGAAGGGAAGTTGTTGGCATTTCCTCCACAGCCACTGTATACAAAGGTATGGCACTCGCCTGAGAAGGCATCGAAGTAAAAAGCCAATATCGATGCCAAACATCCAAGCTGGCCACGTTCAGGTGGTAAGTTACATAGTTTTTCTGAAAATACAACCACAGGACAGTAAACAGGTTAAGCTGGAAGCCATAGTGTGCAACGCTTATTTGGACCTTACGTTTACACAGTTTCTTCTCCATTTTTTACAACAGCTTTAGTCCCTTTATTTCATATGACTCCTTTTAGTGGCATTATAATGAACATCATTATCTTACTTTCACTAACCTTTAATTGTTACTGCGTTTGTATCATTTCTGATTAAATCTGCCAAGATTCTTCCTTCGGACTGCAGAGCACTAAGTTCGTCAGCAATGAACAAACTCCTGTAATCTGATGCTAGATCCATAAGCTCGGACACTTTTATCTTGTTTCCGATTCCAACAACGTATATGAAGACTCCCTTGTCTTTAAGACCTTGAGCAGAAGCCACCAGTAGGGTGTAAGGTCCTTGATTTCTTGCTTGATGGCCAGGTGTCAGTAGAAGTATTGCCTGTAGTTTTAGAAAGAGACAGAAATTTGTTCTTTCCATAATTGTCGGAACCAGTTATTAGATGTCTGGGAGGGGACACGAACGTCTTATGATTTTTGGTTGGGTACTGCATCACTGCCTTAAGGAGAACGTTGAATCAAGATGGTTAACATTATGCTTCTGGCGAACTATGTATTCATGCTTCAGAGATTGATGAATGGTAGCGATCGTGAGCAATCGCAGAAAAACTTCCTTTTTACCTTTGGTATTTCATTTCTCATTCCCGTCGCCTCGTTAAAAAGTTCTTCTTCAGCAAGTAACATGGCCACGTCAAATCGACTCATTCCTTTTTTTGGATTTACATTATTTACAACTCTCTTCACGTTTTCTACTGTCAAGTTATTCTCTCGTAAAGTATTGAAATACAGCTGAATGTCGGCATCACGACCAAACGTTATAAGTCCAACATGCGTGCCACTCGCGGAGATGTCAAAAGAAGCTACGATAGAAGACACGAAGTTCAGCATCCTTGTCCAGTTCGTTGAGCACTCGTGTCCGATGCGTCAATCAAGATACCAAGGTCTAATGGAGTCTTCTGACCTGGGAAAACATTAATGCCATGGAATGAATGATTGACTGATTGATTGATTGATTGATTGATTGATTGATTGATTGATTGATTGATTGATTGATTGATTGATTGATTTTAACAGCAGTATCATTGTTATAAGTAGTAATGGTAGTAGCAGCAGAAGTGGTAGTGGTAATGGCATGGGCAGTGACATTGGAAGTAGTTTTGATTTAGCGCATTCTTTCGTTAAATTTAAGGTATTATAGAAGACAAAGTTTTCAGTCTGTCAGCAACTTATGATCAGCTCTGCCTCATCGCTCTATTTACCAGTAAGTATTTGTCAACTCAGTGCATATTAGAGTCAATGTCTATGAAAAGCAACTGAAATAAATCAATACATCAATACATAAATGAGCAAATGAGTTTATTTGAGTTCAATGTGAGACACTGATTACGCAAGGTCTGTCAGAATCAACCCAAACCATGCTTGTGAGAGGCTAAAGCCATTTGGTTCTCCAAAGGAAAACAACGTGTTAAACGTAGCACGTAAAACGTATCAGCAAGACGCCACTCTAGTTACCTGGTAGTAATGTAGAGCATTGAGGACGTCCCCACTTCCTTGTTCCCAGTATTTCAAGTCCTTTTTCATCCACGCACCAGCAGAGCCCAGTGAAACTGTGGCACTGCACATCGCCGTAATTACCGTCATCTTTACAGAGTGGGACGTATGTCCCCGGGGTGGATTTCCCGCCAGGCCCAGAGCTCGGATTCTATGACGCTGACAAGCGCTTATGTTCGCTGAAGATAAAAAACATTGTTGTAAAGAGCATTTGTGTTGATCATTATGGATTTTAAGCTCGGTTATATATCGCGTAAATAAATTCTGCTTTTCATGGGTACGAGTCGTCGTCTAGGGAAAAAGAAATCTCGTGAACATTAGCACGCTTTAACTGGGGAAAACAAATTCACTAGATAGAGAGAGAGAGAGAGAGAGAGAGAGAGAGAGAGAGAGAGAGAGAGAGAGAGAGAGAGAGAGAGAGAGAGAGAGAGAGAGAGAGAGAGAGAGCTCCGGTCCCACTCTTATACTTGGAGAAAAGGAATATGAAGTTCCGACTTTTTGCTAAACCAAGGTTCTTCTTGGTAGGCGGAGGAGGGGGCAGGGGTTGGGGGAGGTGAGAGGAAGGGTAACATTATAACCAGTGAGATAGCACTCATGCCGGAATACTGCGCAATGCTATCAGAAATTTAGGAAATAAGAAATGGCCTTGCGTGATTGGCCAGTGAGATGGTCTAGCAGTAGAATTTATGATTTCTTCGCATACCTGAGCAGTTAGGTAATCCCCGCACCATAGTACCCCACTGTTCATTGCCGTTTTCATCAACACACCAGCACTGACCAGTGCTAACGTGACATTGTACTTCATAATAACCGCCATCCTCTCTACATCTTGGCACAAAGTTCCAGGGATTAGGCCCGCTGTTAGATAATTCCTTGGCTCCCTCCTGGTGTCTTTGACAGGAAGTGAGGTTGCCTTTAAAAATGAGAGTAAAAAAATGAGATAAACATTTTTCTGGCTTACATTCGTTCCATGCATAGTTCCTCTTCCTTTATCAATGTAAAATTATTAACAGTCCCACGCAAAACGCTCGTCACATTTTAATAAACAGTTATCTCATAAGAGAGGATAAACCAACAGCTTTTTTTCTGATGTTGTTCTGAACAGGCTAAACAAGATTGTAGAAGACTGTGACTGTTGTCACGGCTATACCTTTATTTGGGCAATGGATAACTCCTTCACTCCTTGATCCTTCTATTTCTTTACCATGTCGATCCACGCACCAACATTGCCCCGCCATTACATCGCACTGCACTTCGTCATATGTTCCGTCAACTTTGCAACGGGGAACATATTTTCCAGCCACCAGAGGAAGATAAGAGCGGCGGGCTCGTTCACGTTGGCAGGGAGTTACTATATATCCGCGAGAGGCTGCAACAAGGATCAAACGACAAAAAAGAAAATACGTTCTCAGGTAAAATTGTGTTTTCATTATGAGCCCAGTCGCATCTTCTATAATATAGATGGTTAATGTAAATATATATATCGGAAAATTGCAATATTCTCTCACCGGACCTGCGAGTATCAGAACCATTTTATTTCGATTTTTAAATTATCGAACTATCGATAAAGCAACTAAACATGGTGCAACTTACTTGCTGCTCGACAGTTTGGTTTTCCAAGGTTAACATCGACACTCGAGCCTGCCACTTCATCGCCTCTATCGTTTATACAGAAAAACTGTGAACCTTGGATCTGCAGAGGCGAAAAGTGTCCATCAGGTTTGCACCATGGGACGTGAGTACCTGCGATACCGCTCCTTATATTTTCTTGATAACGAGTCCAGCAAAGCGAGTTAGTCTCTAAACGAAGCAACGGAATGTTGTTAAACAATTTATTTATTTATTTATTTTCCACACACAGTGAACTTGATTAATAAACTACGATGATTAATACACAGAAATTGCAATGGTTAACATAGAAAAAACAAATAGGACAAAAAGAAAAAAATGGCTAGGGAACCTAATAAAAACCATGGGGCTTGTAGGACTTAGGTTCCCTCCCAAGAAATACTAGATGACTAAACCTAGACAACATGATAACAGAAGTACAGACAAGTCATATTTGTACACACATAACAGAATTAATAATTCATGACTGATAATGAATGTTTTAAGTTTTTTCCTAAAAGATGCAAGAGATGAGGAGCCAGTAAACTCAGCAGAAAGAAAGTTTAAAAAATTTGGACCTTGATAGAATTCAATGATACAATGTAAAAGTAAGGCTTATATTGTTCCCATTTAGGGAAATAATAGAGGCAAAAATCAGCTGTAAACGCAATGGTAGTTCTTTTTTAAGAGAAGAGACATGACAAATGCAGGCTGTGGCAAAGTGTATCAAGTTGACTACTGGTCCAATGACGTTGCTTTAGAAAAATAAATTTTGACGATATTACTACTTTGGTTCTTTGTCTCTACTCTGTACTTCTCAATTAATTGAAATGAATGATTATTGCGTATTGATATTATTATCTGTACATATTTTTTAAGGCTTTTCAGTTTTCAAAATTTATATTTTTCTCATTTTGTAATTATATTATTTTTATTTAATGTAATACCCCTGATATGTCATAGTAATAACTGTTATTATATATGACTATCTGTAACTAATCACATAATTCAGTCTTCGGACTGCGATGTGGTTTTATAATAAACGATTTATCGATCTAAATATACTGAACGAGTTCAACACTACCACGTGAAAAATACATAACCGAGAAATCAATTTACTTACCAGCGGAATGGCATTGGACAGTTTGGTTTGTAACAGTAGAGGGAAGTGCATTTCCTTCCCTATCTACGCACCAACACATCCCAGAAGAGTTGTGACACTGTATTTCCACAAAATCGCCGTTGAATTTACACTGTGGCACAAACCGTTTGGGTTCTGGTGGGAAGTGGATTGCTTCTTGGAGCTGCTTTTGACACTTTGTCAGTGAATTTTCTATAAATGAACATAAGAAATAACATATCAAGGCATGTTTCATATAACGTTCCTAACATGGCAAGTAGAATCACAACTAATAGAGAACACTAAACCAATAACGCTTTTTACCGTTATTATTGTTATCGTTTATTTCTAATAGGTTTCCTGTTGGTAAGTGGTCTTTTTTGTTAACACGTATTTAATTGTCCAAGTTCTACTCGCCTCACTTTTTAAACAAGCCAAACCCCGTTCCAACATGTCTTCAAGTGTCGTTTCACGTGTTTTCGTCCATGACAGTGGGCGGAGCAAAGCAGCAAAGGTAGAAATGTAGTCTAACTCGTTCATGAAAGTTAGTACAATAGACTAATATCACGCTTGTTGTGAATAATAGATTTGCCCATCCAGCCTCGTCCACAAAACGAGCAAACACAAAGGATCTTAATCCAATGGGAGCTAGAACTCATCCTGATGACGAGTCTGGACGGGTAAAATCTATTGTTCATCTGAAATGTGATACCAATCTATAGTGTTAAAGAATCTCAGTAATGGGCAAAACAGTGATTCCAGCATTCACCTGGCAGAAAGCAAATAGGTTTTCCCATTGCAATACTTTGTCTTGTGCCAGGTATCTCATTCCCCTCACGGCTGACACAAAAGCAAACATTGCCGTGACACTGAGTATCCTTGAAGGCCCCATCCTTACCGCACCGTGGCTCGAAACGACCAGCCAGTGGATATCGAAGATAGTCTTGAAACTGCTTTTGACATAGGGTTAACGAGAGACCTGTAGTAAATAATAAAATGTTATCCAGTTTACTGAAATTGATGAGATCTCAGCTGACATTGAAAATTATGTCAATGACATCAGCCACAATAAGGCATGCATAACGGCAAACACAATCCAGACCACTCGAAATACAAAATCCTCGAGAGCGAACAAACAACAACAACAACCAAACAAACAAAACAAAATATAAAACAACAATCATAGAGGTGAACGCAGTGACATCATTACGATGTTTTCATTATCTTGGTTTTCCATCCCCTTTCTTAAGATCCTGACCAGTTTTGACCAGTAAAGTTTTTATAGTGCAAAGAGCACAAATGAAAGACGTTTCAGTATGTTCCTGGCACATCTTGTCCAGAGCAGTTTTACGAGAATTGAACCTTTGCAATTTTGAAAGAGATTGTATTTATCTCATAAAGGGTATTCTTAACTAAAACGAGTCAGTCCTTATTTAACTAAAGCAAAACTTAAGGCCGGGCAGGACACTTAGTCTCATTACGTATGTATTTATTTAAAGAGTATGCACGAACCGTGAGACTGATTCCGACGATGCACGGATATTCGTAATAACAGTTTTTACATTCGAAATTTATTCAATACATTGTGTGTTCGGCGTACTGCTAATTGTACATGTGATTGAATTTCGAAGTATGAACTTCTTGAATACATTAGCGGACTCTTTCGATCTTCACAGACGGAAAATACTGCAATTTTGTTTCCGATTTTTCATCACGGATATAGCACTTCAGAATCTGATACACCAGGGAGATAAACTTAGCATGCTATACCCGCTATACTGTGATGTGAAAGAAGCAAAACCTCACAAAGAAGATCAGACGCTTCAAAGTCTAAGTTAGTTTACAGTTTCACTCCTATGGAAGCCACTAGGACGACGACGAGCTAAGAGGACTAAACCTGAAGAAGAATTTCCCCTTACTGAGCTACAGCGCATGCTCGACTCGTCGTCCACCTGAAGTTCAGGCCGTGAAAACGCCAGGTTTGCCGTTCTAAGAGAACGTGAGTATTTATTTGTGTATTTACATAGTGTTTGAGGCAGAAAAATTATATCAAACTATTGGAATGAAAAGTTGGTTATTTCTTTGACCTCTGAGCTTTGTATCTACTGGGTTTTACGGAGAAATTGGTGTAGAAATCGTTGCTAATAACCAAGATTTGGGTTTGCCTATTTGACGTGGAATTTGGGTTCTACCTCGGTGTAAAAACCTGTGAAACTCACGGATGACGTAAAACAAAGAAAACAAAAACATTGTAAACAATAACGTACAGCAAAACATAAAACAAAGAAAACCTCCTCAGGTTTTTACACCGAGGTAAACCCGAAATTTGCGTGACAGCGAAAGGAGAAAATTAATTGAATTCAGAATTTGATTTTAAAAAAAAGACACTGTATTTCATTTTCCCCTGGTTCCTATTTATATGTTGGGTTTTCGCTTCTGATTTTAGAAAACATTTTTATACCGTGAAGGTCGATTGTATTGGGCCGGAAATTCGGCATCATTCACGACATTCATCTCTTCGAGTGAAAACCTGTCTTATTCTTCGTATGAAAAATTAGAATTTTGGGGCATAAATTCCTCATGAAGAACTGAAAATTCGTTGCCATCTATAGCAACGTTCTCGTAGCTGAAGAGAAATAGGTGATCCTGGAGCTCGTGAAGGAAGACGTGACAAAATTATTCGGCGGTTTTAGGTTGCTGTTTCTATGCTCTGTTTATGTGCCCTCGAAAAAGGTTTTGACGCAGTGAAAGACGTCCTCGACCAAGTCCTCCAACAGTTTTACTCGTCATCGTCGTCCCATTCGTCGTCGGTGCTTACTTCAACGGTAGTCTCGAAAATGAGACATCTGCTTCTGTCACATCGTAGAAGAGTTTTATCACTAAGTAATAAAACCATTTATATTATTGCGCTTCTCAATCAGAAAACTCGGACACAAACATTGATTTTCCCATTTCTAAACTCTAGCAGCCGAAAATATCACCGTAAATCACGATCCGTCCATAAAACGACAATCGTGATGCAATGCCATTATTCACCAAGATCCCTGTCAAATTTCAGCGGAATCGACCCTAAAAGTTCAGAGATTTGAAGCTTGAAAATAGAACATCTACCCCGAATTTATTCATTGGCAAGTGTCCTGCGCGACCTTAAACGTAACAAGAACGGGTAATGAATAATAATTGGAAAGAGCATAATTTACTCTTTTCTGCCTTTGGGTAGGGTGGGGGCATAGTGCTCGTGTTGACGTATAGCATGTGGAACTTTTTCTTTTTCTTATTTTTTTTCTTTTTATATTTAGGAATCGGCAGTCTTCTTGACATATTATATAATGTACCTGGAAATAATTTGGTATGACCGGTATTTTGTGCAAGACCTGACTTGATGTTTTCATGGGGCTTGGATCACCATGCTTTTCAAAATTCAGGTTATTCAATCGTTTTTTTGTTTTGTTTTTAATCCAATTTTCACATAGTGGGAATTAATATATGAATTAATATATTAATATATTAAAGAATGAAGATGTGAATGATCATTGCAGTTATGAACACTACTTAAGCAGTGGTGAAAATATATGATTTTTATATATATTCATTCCCGCATATTCATCACTCACGGGTATATTACGAACTAGCAAAATGACCAGCTCCCAGTTGGATTGTTAGCTCAGTTGGTAGAGCACTGCACCGGTATCGCAGAGGTCATGGGTTCAAACCCCGTACAAGCCTGAATTTTTTTTCGGGCTTTATTTCCATATTTACACTTTTACAGTGTTTTTTAACACTTCATAGTCACTTCATAGTCAATTTGAGAAAGTCAAAAATGTGCTTTATACCTGCCGAGTTACGTTTTGATAGCTTAAATAGTCTGGAAGTTACGAAGAAGGAGTGTTATGAACAAGGAGCTTAGGAAGCGCAATGTGGCCCCTCCAATGCTTAGAAAGAAAGAAACAACGCCTAGTCTGAATAGGGTTAAAGTACTTGTAATGTACGGGGAGGAAAGAGGTTATAGCGACTAATCTTCCTTTTACCTCAAGAGAAGGAATATCAAAAGAGTAGAAGCTACCTCCTGTGTGACATTTAGGTTTCCCTTCCACAATATCCACTCGCGAGCCAAACAATTCCACTCCAAACTCGTTGACACAGAAGCAGTATTGCCTCTCGCACTGTATGGGCTCATATCTTCCCTCATGTGTACATTGAGGTATATAAGGACCAGGTAATATCCAGCTTCGAATAATTTCCTGATAATGCTTTCGGCACTGGCTTAAAGGGGTTGCTGTGGAATAATTTCCATGTATTCGTTTAGGTTTTATACTGTTTGATATAACTTTATTTAACGAGGGTAAAGACATTGATTACTGGTCACCCAGTAGTTTTCATAATGGCCCTCCTACAATTAAAGTAATAAAACGTATCGATTAATTAATTAACTACCTATATAATCTACCTTTTAACACTGCTGTTGCCCAAAAGGACATTATAATTATCAGTTAGTGGACCGGCGTAAAGCGACAGCAAGATTTCAAATCTGAGGATAAAGCGGGCATCACAAAAAATTGGACGATCGATACTTTCTGCCAACCTACCATATTACATTTCCTTCCAGATTGTCCAATGCTCTATAAACATCACAAGGAAAAGGGATATTTTCTTTTACATCTTAACTGGATTTTAAAGACGGTGCCTCCTATTTCTGGCGCGCATTAGTTCTGTGCACCGTGCAACCATCTTGTCACACGCGCGATATCCTCGGAAAATCAGTAGTTTTGATGGTGACCGTATTACTTGTGAGCTCTCGATTTAGATGACAGCTTTACGGGATTGGCAACATTTATTTACGAAAAAGTAAGTCAAGTGAAGTTTCGTTGCCAAGTGGCATCAAATCAAAACACTCCGCTATGAGTGATTCGAGGCAATGGCTTAATAAGAAGTTCCAAATGTAACGGTGTAAAACCCAAAAATCCATTTCGGTTTTATTCATTGATTTTATTGCTGTTTCAACAATAATAAAAAGAAAGATGCCTCCAGCAAACGTGAGTTACATAAAATGATGTCGAAACTAACGAAAAGCTTGAGCTTAATTACAAGCTTAATACCAAATCTCTACTTTTTCCAGCTCTAGATTTAAATACCTCTGAAAAAATGCGTGGTTACTCGAAATTTTCTTTCTAATTTTCAATAAACTTTACCTACATCTACTTCTTAGCATAGTGATAACCCGCGCGAAAAACGCCTTCGTATTACGAGGCACCGTCCTTAAGAAGTTCTTACCTATAGTTTAGCTTCCACTAGACTAAGCCCCCTTTAGATTAGGGATGAGATTAAAATAGATTAGGGATGAGATTAAATAGATTAGGGATGAGATCAGCATATCTTCATAAATATTTTATCACCTGGCTTACGTGAAAAAAAAAAGAAGAAGAAGAAGAAAATAACAGTTTGCGGTTAAAAGTAACGTCCGTTTTCAAGTTATCTCCATGCTACGGTAACAAGTCCGGTTATCAAAAGCTACTGTGTAATTATAGGGGAAAACAAAGAGAGATCCCAAACCTGCGATAGGGCATTTCAGGTCACCAATTGTCCTTGTCCCATTGATCTCCTTTCCAGACTCATCCACACACCAACATTCACCCGTTGCAGGAAGACACTGAATCTCTTCAAATCTACCGCCCCCTTGCACGTTGGAATGAAGTTAAAAGGTGTGACGGTGAGTAGCGAGGCCTCGTTGTGTTGCTTTTGGCAGATGGAAAGCGCCTCATTTCCTTCGTTAATGAATGAAAAACACAGTATTTACGGAACGGTACACTACTATTTGGACCCCCCCCCCCCACACACACACACACACACACCCCACCCCCGCCCCTTCAAAAAAAGTAGAAAAAGGACTATATTATATACTCAATGACAGTATGTGTAACCGTCAACTGTTTTTTTTTTAATTCCTTTGTTACAAAGAAACAAACACAAAAAAACAGGGTTTCACAAGACTAACATAGTTCTAACGCTACTTACATTGCTAAAATGAGAAGACAAAACAAAAAAGAGAATAAAAAGCACCAAATTACATACAGTACTGAATAAAAATACATACTCTACGCTAAGTTACATGAGTCATTACACTAACTACAAAAGTTCGGGAAACGTTAAAATTGTTTCGGTACCGGCTACTGCTCTATAATTGGAAGTAGTGGATTCCATTTTTTATAATGAAAGTTTAACTTATTATTTTTTCTCGCAATGAAGCGTTCGGATTCGAAAGTTTTTTTAAACATGGCAACTAGTGATGTTAAACATAACGCGGTCTTGGTTAGTTTACTACGATATATGAAAAATTTACTTTCAAGGATAATATAGTTAAGTAGGACACCTCCGTGTGATGAGACTAAAATTCCGAATAGAATGTCTTTAATTTCGAAAGAATTAACAGTTATTTTCATCGAGTTAAGCAATACTTTCAATTCGCCCCAAAAACAACGTACTTTAACACAATAGAAGAGGAGGTGTTCTAAAGTCTCTATCTCATTTCCGCAAAAATCACACAGAGGAGATTCGACTTTTTTAAACTTAAACAACATGACGTTTGTATACAATATCCTGTTTAATATTTTGTATTGGAATTCCCTTAGCTTTGTGTCCAAGGTAGTTTCGTAAGGCAGTAAATATATTTTTTCCCAATCTAACTGAAAGGTATTTGTGTTGAAAATTTCGTTGTATTTCTTTTGTGCTGTTGGCGTGTTGGATATTTTGGAAATAAAACTATCGTAGATTTCTTTTGAGTGGAGCTTCTCCAAGTTAGTAATTTTTCTTTAATATGCAAATAAAAGGTACCTGGAATTATATTTCTCGTATTTAAGGGGACAGAGAGTTTATTCGCTTTTAAAGTTTTCCGCCACTCTTGTGGAATTGCACTAAAAATACTAAAGAGTAAGAAATGTTCTATTGGCGAAAGCATTGAATGTAATGGCTCCTTGTTAGACTTTAATTCTCCCCTTGAGTCGCATAAGTCGCCAATTTTAACAATTCCGAAGTCAATCAGTCTTTGATTGTAAATTGATTTAGATTCAATACAAATAAAACGGTTATTCCAAATGACTCGGTTTGCTATTTCAGGGATTAAGAGAGGGTTATCCTGGCTGAGAGAGGTCCATGCCACTAAACACTCTTTGTAAAACTCTGGGAGTGCTATAGGAAGCCGAGGATAGCTGAAATTACAATAAAACAGGAATTTTCCCCCGACTTTTTTAAGGTAGAAATCTAAGAAGAAATTCGATGTAGCTGGCTCATGAGATAGGTACCTCTTGATGCAAATTATTCTTTGAGCCGAGATCATTGACTCAATATCGGGCATTTTTAAACCTCCTTTATCAATAGAGTTAATCAATGCTGTGCGCTTTACTTTGTCCTTTCCTTTCCATACGAAAGAATATAATAAGGTGTTAATTTTCTTTATGAACTCTTTATTTCTTGAGATAAGGGTAACTTTATATAAAATCTTGGGAATAGCAAACGATTTAATGACTTGTATTTTCCCAAGTAATGTGAGTCCTCTCCAATCCTGGCAGTTTAACAATCCTTTCAAAGATTTCTCAATTGATTCGAAATTAAGCTTGTAGAAGAGCGAGTAGTTTTTTGTAAAATTGATCCCTAAAATGTTTATAACTTTGCTTATTTCATTCACCCCTAATTCTGAACTGCTGATGTTCATATTTCCGAGTAGGAGGGTTTCTGTTTTGTCTTGGTTAATCTTTAATCCGGAGTATGCACCGAACAACTCTAGGGTGTCAAAAAGGGCGCTATGGGATGATTTGTCACAGACAAAAGATGTCATGTCATCCGCAAAAGCAACTAATTTAATTTCATTCCCGTCCACCATGATACCTTTAATTTGGCCATTGTTTCGTATAGATATCGCCAGTAATTCAAGTACTATGATGAAAAGTGAAGGAGATAGTGGATCGCCTTGTCGAACACCTCGTTTGAGTTTGAATGAAGGAATGAAAAAACCGTTATTAGCAACACAGCTGGTTATGTTCTTATAAAATGTTCTAATCCATGCTAAGAATGATGCTCCGAAACCAAACGATTCTAATGATCTTGAAACAAAGTTCCAATTTAGAGAATCAAAGGCCTTTTCAAAGTCTATAGCGGTCATTATGCCTGGATAGTCTCGCGCACTTGTAAATTCCATGATGTCACTAATTGTTCTCACTGCATCGAAGATGGTCCTCCCTTTGACAAAGGCATTTTGATCATGGTGAATAATGTAAGGTAAAACCTTTTCTAACCTTTGAGCGATAGCTTTTGAGCCAATTTTGACATCCACATTAACTAGAGAGATTGGTCTCCAATTTTTGATCCATCTCCTATCTTTGTCTTTCTTCTCAATTAAGGTTATTACGGCTTGCTTTTGTGAATTTGATAGTTCACCATAAAAATAAGCATAATTAAGTGAATCCACTAATAGCGTCCCGAGTTCTGGCCAGAAAAATTTGTAAAATTCAATTGTAAGCCCATCATTCCCAGGCGTTTTATTGTTACTAAATGTGGACAAAACCTTGAAACATTCTGAGTACTTTAATTGACCTTCGCACAAATCGCGCATTGAATCAGATAGCTTGGGAATTGACGAAGAGTTCTGAAGGAAGGGACAATTTGTATAGTCGGTTCGTATTCCGGCATTTTCATCATAAAGGTCTGAGTAGAAGTTGTATATTTCATTCATTATGGTTTTTGAATCAGTGGTCTCCTCATCGTTGTCCCGAACCAGTTTTCTTATGCAACTTTTCTTCTTATTTCTAGTTTCTAAATTCAAAAAGTATTTACTATTTTTTCCCCTTGCTCAAGTCATGTCGCACAGGAACGAATCATTGATCCCCTGACAAGATAATTGTACTCATTTTCATATTCCACTTTAGCCGATTCAAGATTTGCTAAGTTTTCCTGCGTGGGCATTTCCGCTATTTTCTCCTCACAAAACTTAAGTTTTCTTTCAATATCTTGCATTTTCTTTCTCCTTTCCTTAGCTTTTGATTTACTGTAAGATATACTTTCCTCACGAATTTTATATTTCATCCAATCCCATCTCAAATCATCACAATAATTAATTTCGTCAAGCCAATTTGGAAAACAATCACGTAAGCACTGAGCATACAAAGGGTCTTCTAATAGGCTGTTATTGAATTTCCAGAAAGAGGGACCACGCTGTTGATCTTTTAAGCTGTTAATTTCAAGGGTTATCGCGGAATGGTCCGTTTTGATTGCTGTCACAATGTCTACATTACCTATATCGTCTTGTAGCAAATCGCTTATAAGCCAGTAGTCTAATCGCCTTTGAATTATTGGGCTTTTTTGCCTCCAAGTAAACTTTTTAGTATCGGGATTACGGATTCTCCAAATGTCTACTAAATCATTATTTAACAAAATGTCGTCTACAAATTGCACTTATTCGTTTAGCACTGGTTTCCCACCCGAACAGTCTCGATCAGGGTCGAAAGTGATATTCAAGTCCCCACCTAATATAATTTTTTGATTAGTCCCTTGGTATTGCTCGTCACAAAGAAGTTCGGTCAATGATTGGAAGAACAAAGACTGGCTAGTGACACTATTGGGGGCGTAGATATTTACCAAAAGGAAGGGCTCATCTTGAATTGTTGCTTCTATAAATAAAAATCTCCCCTCCTTATCGGTTTGAATTGATTGCAATTTAAAGTCAAAAGATTTGCGTATAAGGATAGCAACCCCACGACTATGGGTAGAGCCATGAGCGAAGTATATGTCTCCAGGCCATTGTTTTTTCCATTGATTTTCAATATCCTCAGAGCTGTATGTTTCTTGCAAAAAACAGATGTCGGAATTTTGCTTCATTAACCAATTGAAAATTGATTTTCGCTTTTCGAAATTTCGTATACCTCGAACGTTCAGCGAGATTATTTTAAACTTTAGGCTATTACTATCCATTGGTATTTGTAAAGGTGATAACAGAAACCAATAGAGCAGCAGCTGGTACTCCCATGGGTATTTGTACTTCCCGAAACAACAAGCAAAATTACTGACATTAAAACACTCATCACATCAAACATAGAGACAAAATATTTAAACGTAGCCAGTGATAAAAGACTGATTAGCGCTACGTCGTATTGGGTCGTCTCAAGAGTACTCCTTATTTGCATAGTCCACCTGAAGAGCCCCCAATGTTTCTTTTAAATTCATAACAACAACTAATAAACTGCTTTTATCTAACAACGCAAAATTTAGGAAATCAAAGGAACCTTTTCTTCTTAAAATGAGCATTGTCCCTTTACCTGGATGCCATAGGGTTTTTTTAATTGTGCTTGTGCGTGATATGTACAGCTTGAAGAAAATTTCTTACCGTCAACAAATAAAATATAAGGTTGTGACCTACTGAAAGCTGCCCTCTTTCCTCTCTTCCTCGCCTCGATCATTTTAGGGATGAGTTTTTTCCTCATATCAACAACTTGTTTCGGGAGATCTGGGCCAATGCCAAAGTCAGTCTCTCTGCTAAGAGCGGAATGGCGGGCGAAAATATCCTCCCGATCTGAGTAGCGGAGAAAACGTGCGATGATACCTCTGGGTTTACCGTTGTTTGGTCTTCTGCCGGTCCTATGGACACGTTGGATTTCGATTTTACGAGCACTGGAGATTCCCAGATCAATCTCCAAAAAGTTATGCAAGACTTCTTTGGTATCCTCCTCTCTATCCTCACGGATGCCATAGAAACGTAAGTTTTCTCGGCGCTGGTACACTTCGTAATCCAGAAGTTGTAGACGGAGTATCTTCAGCTCCTCCTCGTTCTTTGTTATGATCTCTTCCATTTTTGTCTTATCCTCTTGGACATCTTTGTTTAAGCTTTCTACACTCTGCTCTAGATTATTTGTAGCAGTAGATACTTTCCTCAGGTCTTGCGCGACACGAACACAATCTTGCTGAAGGGATTTGACGGTTAGGTTGATTCGCTCGACGGACTCTCGAAGTGATTGGATTTCAGTTGCAATTTGGTCCAATTTGACAAGTTTACTAAGAATCAGGTCCACTTTTGACGCGAAGTCTTCGGCCATATCTAAAACTGAAAGAACTACATCGTTTTTTCCTTCGCTTGAGGTTGCACTACACTCGACGGCGAACGCTTCGTGGTAGTGTAAGTCGTCTTCTCCCTCCTTTAAACGCTTGGATTCCGGTGAATTTGTTTCTTTGGAGGACCGATCGCTACTACTGCTACTTAGCTTTGATTTTCTTTTCACAAACGAAAAGAATTCCATGCACAATTCGAAAAATGAGAACTTTTGCTTGGGAGCTCAACTTCTTAGCTCCTCACCGTACCATGCTCGGCCCAATCCCGATATTACTCAACTGTTTTTAATTTCTTGCGATGTAATGTCTAAGTAGCTTGCAGTTAATCAGACTCGCGCACCCTCTAAAACAGGGATAAAAGGAGAACGGCCACCACACCAAGGAAGGGTCATGCAGAAGTGTCTGTCCTCATACAATTCTACACATGTCATCAACTTTGTGCTCATCTTACATGATTCTACTTTCAAAAATTAGAATAATCTTGACAAGTGTCATCTTCCATCCAAGGATTATAGCGCTACTAGCTCCTTGTCAAAACTAAAGTTATTGATACTCATGGATGGTAAGCTAGATCAAGACACTGTCTACATGAACTAGAAATCTTGACAAATTATGTTAACCTATTCAGCTACAAGACATTTGTTTCAAAAACGAATTAACGTCAGAACTTACCTGACACTCCACATCTCGGTTTCCCGAGTCTAGCTGGCAAGGTCGTCCCTTTGATCGGATTCCCTTCTTTATCTACACAGAAGCAGTTAAGACCTTGGCACTGTAGAGGCTCGAATGTCCCGTCCTTCTTACATCTTGGCAACATTTTCCCTGGAAGCGGGCTTTTGGCATACTCCATATAACGCTGTTGGCATGTGGTTAAGTGAGTCGCTGCTAGCAGAAAAAACAAACAAAAACACCAACAAAAGAACAATACAGTAAATATCCGAACTTCTAAGAGAAAAAAGAATTATTTCTGATAACGCTTTTAAAAGCTCTGAAGATAGGTAGGACATCACTGAGCTTTCATTACGGTGTATAACGTAGTTCAAACATTGCACTGGCATTATTGACCCTACCTGATACAGGGCATTTTAGGGGCTGAGTTGTTCTAGTCCCTGATATCTCTTTTCCATCCTTGTCAACACACCAACACTCTCCGTTTGACCTTTGGCACTGCACTTCCTCGTACCGACCATCTAATTTGCATCGAGGCTCAAAAACACCTTGAAAAGATGACAGAGAGGCCTCTTGATACTTGCGTTGACAGTCAGTCACCGTCCCACCTACAAGAGTAGAACCGCTTTGAGTTAAAAAGTGCAACATTTCAAACGGAGAGAAAAGTTGTTGTTTTTCACAAAATTAGAGGAGTGTGTCATGCTACTTTCGGGCAGTAATGATCGAAGATGACGACCACAACACTCAAAGATCGCACTTTTGGCAATTATCCCATCGCGGCCTAAGTATCTTCAAAATCAAGGTCTTCACATATTCATTGTGAGTAACGTTGATTATTCTACTGCTCATTCAAAAGCAGTATAAATTCTACTTAACTTGCAAGTTTGGCTCCTAACGTTATTTTCTATGGCTAGTTCCCGTTTGTCGATGTTGCAAATCGATTTTTGCTGCTGTTCTTGCATCAATGTGTAAGAGTAACTTTAAACAGATGACCTATGCTAAAGTGATTTTAAACGATTTACCGGCTAACTTTATTCAAATGAACTTACTGGTATGAGTACAAACAGGTCTTCCAACAGCCACACTGATCTTCGTACCAGGTTGCTCATTCCCATTCTCATGGACGCAATAGCAGTGTGAACCATAGCACTGCATTGGGCTATAAGAACCATCCGATCGACACCACGGAAGATGTCTGTCTGGATGTGCGCTCTTTAAGAGGTTCATTAACCTCCTCCTACAGGGACTCAGTTTCCCTGAGAACTGGAAGCAATCTATAAGTAAAAGGAATCCACTATTCAAATGAAGTATCTTTCAATTGAGTGTTATAAAACCAATTCCAAAGCCGTTAATTATTCTGTCCAATCACACGCAACAGACGCGAAGGGCGCGAAGAGCCGTCAGAAGTCGAAACAATGGCATGAAGCTGGCGCCGAGCACCGAGAAATGCGGTTTGGTTCTCACTGGTTGAGAAAGTGGCACGAATTTTGTCAAGCAACACCTTAATGCCCCTTATGGGATCTTCTACGTCCGCCAAATCAAGTCTTAGTATGAGAATGTTCTGCCCTTCCATTGGTTAGATGTACTGATCATAAAAATGTGCATGATTACAAACCGAAGTCAGGGCACGTCTGAAGGTTACTGCTTCTGGTACCAGGAACCTCTTTCCCACCGCTGTCCACGCACCAGCAATTCCTTGAGGTACGTTCACATTGAATCTCTGACCAACTTCCGTCAGGTTTGCAAAAAGGAACAAACTTCTTGGAATGAAAAATAGCTTCCCGACGTTTCTTTTCGCAAGGAGTGATGTTGGCATCTAACAATGAGATAAATATAAAGAGAATTTCATGTTAGTTTTGTAGAAACTCGAACACTCTTTATAACGATCTATCCTTACCTTAAAAGTCTAGTCTGCTGGTAGGTAACTAACTGAAACGATTTTGCCCATTGTCTAAGCTGTGACTACTTTAGCTAAAAAAATGTTTTTCAAAGTAGCTTTAAACAAAATGTAATGATGACGGTGATGACGATGACGACGATGACGACAACGACGACGACGACGAAGACGACGACGACGAAGACGACGATGACGATGACGATGACGATGACGATGACGATGACGATGACGATGACGATGACGATGACGATGACGATGACGATGATGATGATGATGATGGTGAGTTTCAAGTTCAAATATAAATAGATGGGTGGGTGAGATCAAATATGGACTGATAGTAGCTGCCAGAGGCGCCTTTACAGGCTGATGCCCGATCTCACCCTATAGAAGAATTGTAAAACCGCCATGAAACTAAGTGATATTATCATTACCATAGGCTCGAACAGGTCTGACGTCTGTCATACAAACAATAATTCTACATTATACCTCATGTTTCACTGAATTGCATACAGGACATGCATCTTTTTCTACCTAATAAAAAAAATCTAGTCCTACTGTACGACAGCACGGCAACTGTCAAGTCACTAAAATAAAGCAACAAACCTCTGTCTAGACATTTTAAATGCCAAGTGAATTTGTGAGATCCGGGAAAATGCTTCATCCTACCTGGCTCTTTACAATTTGGTTGTCTCGCCGAATTGTACGTCTTGGATCCAGGAATCTGCTTTCCTTGCGGAGTGACGCAATAGCATACTCCTCCAGCACATTGCACCTGTTCATAACTGCCGTCTACAGCGCACCGAGGGACATAGCGAAATAGTTGCTGCCAACTTCGTAAATTATTCTGGTATTCCCTCTGACAATCGGTCAAAAGATGCCCTATTTCAAAAAGCAGGGAAACATGACAATTAAGCTTAATAGGTCTGGGGAGACTCAGTGGGGGTAGTTGATGCATAGGCCGGAAAATAACCAAACATGGCACGAGCACAATGGTGGTGCTGACTTTCAAAAGCAGAAACAAATGACACTGTAGCCTCATCGGCATTGTAAAGAACATACCGTGAAAGCCAAACTGAACGTTGCCTTAGGTCACACATCTTAAGGCTTACTTTTTCCAGAGAAATGCAGCCCCGGAGCAAATGGTACTGGACATATTTGTCAAAGGAGATTACTATAGACTGTAATTGCATGTTATCGAAAGTAAAAAAAATAGCAACAACAACAGCAACAGCAAAACAACACAACAAAAATGAGAACTGAATTTGTAGTATATGAAGAGTAGTTTTAGCACAGCTTCTGCAATTAAAACTATAAGCGTGATAAATATTAACTTTTAAGAGAGCTCAATTTTCCTTCATCTCGATGACTAGGATGTCAGCCAATTATTGAGGCGTTAGACGACACTTTTGTAATTGCAAAAACAATTTTTTTTCCCATTTATGAATCTAGATGAAAAGTGAAAAGATGGACTAACAGAGTGTCTTGTGCTGACTCGTGAAACCAAGACCTCAAAGTGCTTAACAGCATAAAGCAGAGAAAAATCAAGATTATAAATACCTAAGCCTACGCATTGCAAAGGCCCCGTTACTTTCGTTCCAGTTAACTCTCTCCCTTGCTGATCCACACACCAGCACTCATTGCTTGGTCCATAACACTGAACCTCTACAAAGCTGCCATTTATAGTGCACTGTGGTACATACATGTCTTTCGATAGATTTGTCAGGGCTTCCTGGTGCATTCGTTGGCAAAGCGTAAGACCATGACCTACAATGACAGACAATTGATTACACGCGAGTAATTTCTCGCTAGAGAGATGTTATATAAATAAGGGGACAGATTGAGATGGGCTGATATAACACGTCACCTATAGTTACGCTATAGGTCAGGGTACCAGGAATGAACAGAGGAATGTTGGAGTCAGGGCCCATAACAACAGCAAAAATCTATTTCCAGTTGCTGTGCTACTTATATACGTGTAGCTTGGCGGTAACTAATTGGCTTACTGTGTTGCAGTAACAATATTTACACGCAAAAGTCATAGCAGGATGTACGTCCCAGAGACCAGCAGGAATTCATTGCACTTGTCACTGAGACTAAAATAAAATATTTTCTTGCTGCTCGAAACAGTGCAAGCATGACAGGATTGTTTGTTTGTTTGCTGTCGTCATAGTGTTAATGTTTCCTTCTTGTTCCCGCAATAACCTGGAGTGGGAGAAACTTAGATAGTTTGTTATATAGTTGACAGTTTTATTTAATTAGTCATTAAATTCCATAATACAAAACTTCCTTGATTTGCAATTGTAATTTGAACATCGAGGCCCCTGAAAATAGCATGGTTTCAATCTATACACTTAATTTATGCAGCATCTCACGCTGTCGTTACTTTTTACTTTACCGAACTCCAGCAACCACTAAGGCCCGGTTCAAACGCCGAACTTCTCATGTGCCGAATCTAATGCAAATGAGCGAAAACAATAGATTTTTCTCATTTGCATTAGATTCGGTAAATGAGAAGTTTTACGTTTGAATTGGGCCTAAGCGACAATACCACTGAAACGTCCCTAACAATCACATTGGCGTTGTTAAGAAATAGAACAAATAATTGATTAATTAAATTTCCATATTGGGAATGTCGTATGAGCCGCATTAAAGTTCAGAAACATAAAAGCCACGCGTTCTAAAAACGAAACAAAAAAAAAACATGAATTTGAATAGATAATGTTGGTGCTTTGCGGTCACGGCGGGAAATTCGCAAGTTCAGCCACCAGCACCAAGTTCAGCCACCAGCTGCGGTTTCACCCATGGCAACGCCTGCTCAATCAGCACTACTGGATTGCCTGGGAAGTACATTGCTACTCACATGCAAGATCTCGTCTTTCCGATAATTTATCATTCAGCTAAATTAAAAACTGTTTCATCACAATGAAGCGGCTAGATTTTCCGAACAACGTATCTCTAAATAATAGCCAACCTCATACCCAGGCTCCTCGTTTTCCAGCGGTCAGGAAACGAGCGACCCCGGAAAGATCCGATTTGAAGTCTGAAAATGTCGGACTTCCGGCTGAATTGCGCATGCTTAGGTTTGAGCTTCGCGTAAGAGTTTGTAAGAGTTCTGTTTTACTTCCGTTTATTTGATTTGTTTGAAAAAGCCAATCAGAATCGTCAACCTATCGGACCTTTCGAGAGTCGTTGTGTCGTCAAGCCTGCGCGGTACGGAGCGAAGACTCGAGGGGCGAGAATGAATAACAACCTGGGCGAACTTCTATACTGCATTTTGTTTATCATTGAATACGGTTTTGTTGTATCCTTACCTGTATCGCCACATCTCGGCTCTCCAAACTGCGTATTTATGCTGGTATCCTTCACAATCCTCCCATTTTGTGAATCAACACAAAAACATGTCGTCCCATTGCACTGGACTTTCTCGAAACTTCCACTCTCATGACATCGAGGACCTTCCTGCTCTTGTCGTGGGCTTCTTGATTTTTTTAGGTATTGGCGTTGACAGAGTGTCAGATGAGCACCTAAAGTTTAGAAAGGTTAAGGTAAAGTGTGAGCTAAACGAGAGAACGCGTTCGTCGAATCTAACGAAAAATTTCGACGGGAGGAGCTGAGAGTCGATCGATAGGGGTCGCCGTAAGCGCATAAGAGATTCTACCAAACGACAGACTTGCCTACAAGTCGAACTCATGTGAACGCGGAGCTAGATCGACAGCTCGGTAACTTACCACTTTTGCAACCAATGAAAGACAGCTCTTTCTGCCTGAGGTATCTTCGTTACGCTAACTTGATTTATGGTGTTGCTTACTGTTGCAACGATAAAAACTGCCCTTGATTCTGAATGTCAATAAGTTTACTTTTCAACGGTCTTAGCACTCTTCTCGGGAAAAATTCGACGTGTATCGAGTCAATTTGGTACAAATTTTGTTCGGATTCAAACATGTAAACATCTAAAAAAGAAACTAACCACTCAAGGCTGGTTTTCACTAGCGACGGAGTCGGAGTCGGAGTCGTAATCAGAAGCGTGGAGCGTTATCATATAGTTGAAAGGGAGCTTACGAATCGACGTCTTTCGCACGACGGCGCCGTTGGGTCACCTTATAGTCGCGCGTCGTCGTCCTGTACAAATTTGAATTTACGATTCGCAGTAAAGACGACGACGTTTGTGCGCGAATTTTTCCGCCGTTTCTGAAGTTTGTTTTTATGTTTTGACAAGGCGAGTTCTTTAAACCAAAATGCCTAATTTCAGAGAAACGAGAGCTTGTATCGCATACGCTTATCGAAACAACTTTATAAACTAACAAGAATTTGTACTTTTGTACGACTGTCACAAGTCAACAAATCCAGTACTGGAACTACGACAGGTTCGATTTAGACGAGAAATCAAACGACGAGTGCAAGGCCGAGTTTCGTTTCTACAGGGAGGACATTTATAAACTTGCTGAACAACTACAGCTACCTGACGAGATACTACTTACAATGGTTTAGTTGTTGCTTCGGTACCTGCATTATGCAAGTATCTCAAGTGCTATGCCTATCCTTGTCGATATGGAGATTTGGTTTATCATTTCGCCAAACCGGTTCCTGAGATTTCCATCATAACAAACCACATAATGGACTTGATTTAAGGTCGGTGGCATCATCTGCTTACAAGATACAATCACGATTTGCTCTCTCCTCCCAAGCTTCTCCAATACGCTGAGGCGATCGACCAGGCAGGAGCTGCCTTAAATAACTGTTGGGGATTCGTAAATGGGACTGTGCGTCCAGTTTGTAGGCCTAACGAAAACCAGCGAGCCATCTACAACGGCCATAAGCGTGTCAACTCCATCAAGCTTCAGGCTGTCGCTTTGCCTAATGGATTAGTGGGGAATCTATTTGGCCCAGTTGAGCGAAGACGCCATGACAGTTTCATACTGGCTACCTCAGCATTCTTGCGAGAACTGCAGAAGTTTTCCAACTGTCCAGTAACTGGCCTCCCCCTTTGTGTGTACGGTGACCCCGCCTATCCGATACGAGCACACGTACAAAGGCCCTATAAGGGTAGTGTCCTGACCCCGGCTCAATAAGAGTTTAACACCTCAATGAGCACAGTCCGCTCTTCTGTGGAGTGGATATTCGGGGACATTGTTAATTATTTTAAATTCTTAAATTTTAAAAAGAACCTTAAAATCGGATTGAGTGCTGTAGGAAAAATGTATGTAACATGTGCGTTAATGCAGAATGCGCATAGCATTTTATATGGCTCTGTTACCTCAGAGTATTTTGGTCTTAATCCGCCCGAACACTAGAGGAATACTTTATTTGATGTATTGTCCTTAAGATACACTTGCAATACTCTTGTTATACGACATAAACAATTTGGCCTCTTACAAGAATTCATGGTCAAAATAAGACACAACCTATCAGTAGTGTAAAACGCGTTATCATACAAATAAAAGTTATGGAAAGAAATCAAAAGCTCTGTTCAAATGCTAAGAAGCACAAAAAAAGATGTCTTTTACTACAGCAATACTAGCTGCTCCAAAACTACTGTCCCTTTCTTAAAAGTTCAATAATTGCCTGAGGTTGTGCTTGCTGGCTGTTAAGCATCATCTGCATCATCTGCATAAACTGTTGTTGCTGCTGTTGCTGTTGCCGCATCTGTAACTGTTGTTGATCTCGCAGCTGAGAAAGCAGTGCGTGCTGAGTAAGCATGGTAGCTTCTTCTTGCTTTCTTATTATCTTTAGCTCATTTTGTCTTAACTGAGATTCCCTCTCTGCTGCCTTCCTGAGATAGTTGATTGTGTCATTGCTTTTTTGACATTTTTTTCGCGGTTCGTCTTTCCCATTTCGCTTCTTAGTCTGAGCTAGCCGCTCCATAGCCCTCTCCCTCATCTCCTCCCCTGTCGCTTTATCTTGATCCTCCTTGTTTCGATCCTCAGCTGATTCTTTGGCCTGCTTAGCCTCTTCCTCATCTCTTCTCTCTAGATAGTCATGATCTGATCTATTTCTCGATATTCCTGGGAAATTCCAGAGCCCCTCTCGGCCTCTCTCTTCCTGGCCTTGCAATCCCTTTCTAGGATTTTCAAGCGGTCTCTCAAACCCTTTGGCGAAACGCAAAATTGGGTATCTTTGATGTTATTCAGAATTTTGCATATTTCCTCCAAGCAGTTCCCCCGCTCTCTGGTACCTGAACGGTACTTCCACAGCTCCCAACTAAGGAGTTCGCGACCAAATATAGTGTCATGTTTCAGTGATCATTTTATTTTAGACATTCTGTGAAAAGATGATAAAAAATATAACTATTACTTAATAAATGTTTAAATATACCACTAACTAACTAACTAACTAACTAACTAACTAAGACACCAGATAAATAAATATTAAAATAAAACTAAATTATAGAGCTCTGTGCATAGATCAATTGTTCGATTTAATACCAACAGGAAAGTAGATGCATCAGTTAAGCTTAATTTCTATAAACGTAACTGTTACCGTTTCAAAAATCTTGCTTGATAAAGTACATAATCAAATGAAGAATGATCCTCGCAGTTATGAACGCAATTTATGCAATTGCGAAAAGAAGCCTGAAAAAAATTCAGGACTTCAACGGGTTTGAACCCGTGACCTCGCGATTACCGGTGCGATGCTCTAACCAACTGAGCTATGAAGCCACTGACGTTGGGAGCAGGTCAATTGTGGGTTCATATGATCCCGTGAAAGAAATGATTCATTTCATATATCATTCATAAAGTACATAATGTGATGTAATGTAATGTAATGTAATGTAATGTAATGTAATGTGTATTTATATACCGCTCATATCACATAGTCTCGTGGCGGTTTACAACACTGGCCGGGGGACTTTACCAGACTGCTTATAACGCAGTTTACAATTAATGAAGTTGAGTTATGAGTGCCCCGTAATATCAAATTAAGGCAGACACTAGGGGTGGTCACTGCCAGAGTCTTGTTACGTCCCTAGTGGTTCTTTTACGTCCCACAGAATCAGAGAATTATGAAGAGTTGTGAGACGGGGCCTACGGTTTATCGTCCTTATCCGAGAACACTAGAAAGTCTAACCGTTTGTAGATGTCATTACAAAGGCAGCACTTTCTCCTCAATTATTTAAAGACCCTGGGTGTTGGTCCGGCCGGGGTTTGAGCCCGCGACCTCCCGCACGATAGTCCGGTGCTCTACCACTAAGCTAACCGGTCTGCGGTTATAATGAGGATATAATGCGCAGCCTTGTATTTCTGACTCCTGCTAACTGTAAATGCAACCCTTTCTCAACAAGCTATTTATTTATGAAATCACACTGGTTGGTTGCTTTGTCTCAGGGGCTCGAGAAAAAAATACACAAGACAGACTAACAAAATGTGCTCGCATGGCAGAAAAGGAAGCGCAGCTGTAAGTCGAAAAAATGTGTGTTATAAAATATCAGGCTGGCTATATAAAGACTACTCAAAACAACAGAGGAAAAATCGCCTAGCTCTGTAGTTAAGCTATCTCGTCCTTGTTTCTAACTGTCGACACGAATGTTAAAAAGCAACTTTGTAGTCCTTTCAAATTCATTGTACACTAGAAAATGTCTTATATTTCAGTGAAGCGTGATTAAAATGAAAGATTTTTCATACAGCAATTTACTTTTCATTCATACCGTGTCGTGCTTTGACCGCTTTCAGTGTTGGTTGAACTCATGGCGTTCGCCATAGCACTAGAAGGTCGTTTCTTGAACTAAAACAGGCAAAACAAAATGAAAATGAAACGTCAAGAACATGTCCCTAATGTGATACTTAAATTATCTGGCAAAAATACCCGAAGTATCGAGAGAAAACTTTGAAAACTAACCTCACGTCCTCCTGTTTCCAAGACGCCGGCAAATCGCTCTCACCAACGTCGTCGACTTTGGCGCGAAGCTGGCAAGTGCAGTGGGCATGTCACGCAATCTAACGGCGTCGTCGTGCAAAGTCGTCGATTCGTAAGCTCCCTAAAATCAAAGCGACGGAGTCGGAACCAAAATACTGCGGATTCCGTTATGATTCCGTCGCTTATGATCTAGTGAAAACTAGATTGTCGGATTCGGAAGCACTATTTTGGTATCAAACTGTAATCCGAGAGCGTGAGAACAAGCATTGTGATTGGTTGGTTCTTCTGCTTCTGCTTCCGACTCCGACAATCTAGTTTTCACTTAATCATAAGCGACGGAGTCATAAGCGGAATCGGAAGAAAATGGAAACGTTCTGATTCTTCCGACTCCGATTCCGTCGAGCTTCTGACTCCGCTTACGACTCCGATTTTTGATTTTCACTGGGTCATAAGCGCTCTAACGCCCCGACTCCGTCGCTAGTGTAAACCAGCCTTCAGGGAACGAGACTCAACTCAACACTGCAACAATTACCATAGAACTGATTTTTCAAAGAACACAAGCAACAAAATAAAAAAAAAAAAAGAAAAGAAAAGAAAAAAGCAGCACCATGGAGGCGAAACTCCATTTTATAAGCAAAGAGGGGACTAGGAGGTCACAGACTTACCAAAGGCAGGGCATTTTAAAGCACCTCTAGTCTCGGTTCCATCAATCTTGGAACCATTTTTGTCCACACACCAGCAATAGCCAGTTGATCCACTACACTGCACCGCCTCGTAACTACCGTCTTGCTTACATCGAATGGAATATGAGCTACCAAATGATAAGCCGCTGGAATTCTGTTGCGCACTCTGACACGGTGTCATGAACAAACCTTGTAAAAAACAACCACATGGAAATTAAGTACAAGTCTACAACATAAGTTAAGACAGACATACCATACTTTGTTTAGGTTGAATATGAAGAAAGTTTCATGTACACCATCTTCTCCAAGGACCGTCGACAAGTATTCTTCCTGAATGCATTCATTGATTCATTTATCCATATTTTATTTAGCTAGTGAACCTGTTAATCTAACGACTACAATTGGCCACTGTTTTAAAAATATGACATCATATTACAAAGGTAAAAGAAATAAGCCCATCTTCCATAGGATCTGTTATGACATGCTGAGAAGAAATTGACCATGTAGCGTAATAAATAATGCGCACGTTAGGCCCTTAGGTAGAGTCGTCAGATATTACTGATAATATATACCTATAAAAAGTTAGCACCGTAAGGTTTTTTGTTCCATACATATTCCAAAATATGGCAAAGCATGAAACGCATTTTGACAAGCGGGTATACTCAGCTTTATTACCTGCAGTTTTTCGTGACGTCTTAGAGCAGTTCAGAGGTTGATGTCGAGAAACCCTTGTACCAGGTATTTCTTCTCCATCCTCATCTGCGCAAAAGCAAACCGATCCGTGGCACTGTGTCTTCCCATATCCCCCGTCAGGACGACAATTGGGCACAAACACACCGAGGTGTTTGTTGCGCTTGGCCTCAAGCTGTTGTCGTAGACATGGACTGTTTGCAGATGGTTCAGCTGTTGAGGGTACCATTTTAAATAGCTTTAGATGGTCTTATACAAAAACTCGGGTTTTTGCCCAAAATGTCAGATTTTGGAAAACAGCATATTTGCAATCTTTGGACACCCTTCTGTCATATCTTGGGTAGTTTTTGCCCGTTTCAGCCCATAATCTTTATAAACAACATCCCAGGCTTGCTGTTGTATGGCAACGCCTTAGCAAAGCTATTCGTAAATGCCTTAGCAAAGCTATTCGTAAATGACAGTTTCCCCCAACTTTTACTACTTTTACCAAGCCTAAAAGCGGAGGCAACAGCGATAAGCTCCAACTGCGTCCTACGCTTGATCCATAAAATGTAAGCCCTAACGTTGGCAAATACAATCGATCGCCACTGTCAATAACACGCTTCCTTTTCCCTAAGTCGAAATCAAAGTTCCATAACAGGTCTTACTGAGGTGGTAATGTACACAGTAAATTCAAGCCAACCTAGAGAGTCTGGTTAGCCTTTCCTTTGCGCTATTTACCAGGGCTTTCTGTCGGACAGCAACATGAAGGGAGCATTCCTAGTTTTGACAAGATTGCATTCGAGACAAGAAAAGAGTAGATATTGTGAATCACTGCGTAGAAAACGTGAGGTAGCCATAATGCAAGCAATAGAAATGTTTGCTACGATGTCACGTGTACCTACCTACCTACCTACCTACGCATCGCTGTTGACACATCATTTTAGTGTCGAATCTGTTGGCGTTTCCACCGCACCCTCCGTAAACAAATTGTTCACATCTCGACGAGTTTGAGTTGTAAAACCACTGCACTATGAAACCTCTGCAAGGGCCATCGATCTTTCGTAAATTACAAACATCTCCAGCTGCAAGGGAGAGTAAAATTGAAAAAAAAAAAGTGTTCTTTTTTTTTTTTTTTTTTTAATAAAAACGCTCATTAAAACGCAATGCATCAGTATACAGGTTTACATGCATTTACTTGAAAAAGCAAACAAAAAGTTGTAAAGAAAGCCAGCTCATCTTATAAAAAGCTAATCCTGGTTTATGGAAACGCCTAACGTCTGCTGCAGTTCTCCAAACATGACCTCACCCTAGCCTGCCCGGTTTGACGCAGCCAATGCAGGGATACCCACATCATTCTTTTTACCAAACATTTACCTGCTGTTTTGTTTTTCTCTTTTGTTTCACATTCTGTTTTTACCTGCATGGTCACAGCCAAAGTTGCATGCCTCTTGAGACAGAAAGTTGTTCTTGTTTCCACCACAACCGCCATAAGCAAATGGTCTGCAGACACCACCTTCGCCATCATAGTACCAGCGAATGGCGTACCGCTTACAGTAACCAATACTTCGAGGCTTTAAACAGTCTTTAACAGACATTTTTACACCACCAGAAGATGGTACTAAGAAAAAAATGTGAATAAAAAAAGTGAGTCATTTTAGCAGCTTTTCCCAGGGAGATTATTGGACTACAGCTGTATAGCGTTATAGCGAGTGTTTGGTCAATGATATGCCAGTCAGCCACTACTAATTTTTACTTGCCATTAACAGTAACATTTATTTCTGCTTCCGCCGTTGAAAATCCATCGTAGGCCATGCATTTGTACATTCCACTATCTCGCACGTCTACATCCAGGATATCTAACTTGTCCATACGCGGAACCATTCGGTTTGGCAACGATTGAAGTCCAACTTTTTTCCACGTGATGCTGACCTGATCTCCTTCAAACCGGCAAGTGAGTTTCCCTTGTCTGTAGGCAGGAAGAACTTGTTTCTTTTTATGGGCTGCACTGACTTTTAGCTTCACACCATCTGGATAAAATCATTCGACGGTTAACTGATGTGCAAACAATTACACTTTCAAAGAGAAAAAACGGAGCGCTTTAATCAGTCCCCTTAATTATCATAGCTTGTTACACTACACCCCTCCATCCCCTGTAAATGTTTCGTCGTGGTGTAAATTGGTGGAGTTTGCCCGCTCCACCATACGTCATACACCGTACTCTAATGAAATTCCCGTTCTTCTCTGTCCTAAACTTCTGCAAGTGTCAACTGAAATGAAAATTGAGATTTGCTGCCCTGTTAGATAGACGCGATAGCATTACACAATTGCAAATCACGAGTTTAAAAATACAACGACAGTTTTCAATTTCCGACATACCATTTCTAAGGAGCTTCAGTCATACTCAGTATTTGATTGTTAAAAATGTCTGACGTAATAAATGCGATATTTCGTGCAGGCCACTAATAATAATAATTAGACACTAACTCAGGTGGCAATTTCCATAGCTTTGTATCTTGAGGCCTCTTGCTCCCAAAATGCAAGCTGTCCGGTTTAATTCGCAGGCGCTACCATAAGGAATACCGTCCGTTCCACAGACATTTTCTCCTGGAAGTGGAGTGGGACATCTTGAACGACATGAACACCTTGGAAGATTAAACTTGTCCAACATGCAGACTTCTCCTGGAAACTCACAAATTCTCGCGGAACAAAGAACTGCAGGAAATATAATCGTGTTCACCGCTAAGTGAACAAGCCTGTACAATTGTTAAGCATTAGGAAAAAATCGAAAGGCTTCTATGTTTAAATCTTTAGTAGTAGCAGTAGTAGTGGTGGTCGCAGCAGCAACGGCAGTGGCAGTGGCAGTAGCACTGAGTATCAGTAGCAGTAGCACTAGCACTAGCAGTAGCAGTAGCAGTAGCAGATAGCAGGACAAGTACCAGTACCAGTACCAGTAATTAATAGCAGGTAGCGGTAGCAATAGCAGTAACAGCACATTGTATTGGACCTTATACATGTATGTTTTCTGGATGTGAAAATCAAGCAAACAAACAAATCAAACCAAAACAAGCTCAAAAGAAATCACATCAAAGATTCAAGTCCACCTGTTGCGTTTTAATGTTAAGTCAAAACTCATGGATTAAATATATGACAAAAACGTACAACCAGCCCTGTGGAGTAGTCCTCTGTTGCCTAAGAGGTAAAGGCTATTCCCTCACAGGACAAAACGCGAATAGCATGTGGCCCGTTTAGAACATTGGCTTCACGAGTTCAGCAAAAGGCCCTGTCTTCATATGTATCAGTTCTGTTTGTTCAGATAATACGGTATATGAAACTTATAGTAAATTTTGACTGACGTATTAGCTGGAACTCAGCATCCAGTCATTAAAAGTACAAGCACATTTAGCCTTATTACACAAACCAATGTCACCTTTTTGACATTCATTCTTGGACGTAAGCAGCTCTGGTTGTGGATTGCACGTATTGTGGTGGAAACAGCATCTAAAATGAACAGTGGACATAGACCTGTCAATTCATTTTTTTGCTTTAAATGAATCACCTGGACCTTTCCGAGATAAACTTTAAACACATACATGCCCGCAACAATCTCACCAATTACAGTGTGACGTCCTTTCGCTTAAACAAGAATACTATCTTAAACAAAAGATGCGTATCAGCATTTATTGTGATATTTGCATGTCTCCGGTGGAAAGATTTATATGTACGAATTCAAAGCACTGCCATAGCATGAAAGTTAATAATAAATAAAGAAGTAAAAAAGGAACGTATTCAGTCCAGCGCGGGTGTTCGTCAACATCTAGAGAGAACCTTGGGATCATGTGTTTAGGAAATTGCCCTTCGTAGTGGATTGCAAGGACTATCATAACAATAATAACCGTAATCGGTCTATAACAAACGAGTGCATTTGATTGGCTACTCTACCTCCGAGAAGTATTCACTGCTTAGAGAATTTTTTTCATCTTTCGGCAGCGATGCAGGTTTATATGTAAGCAGATCTAGAAATGATGTGTTTTACTGAAGTCGGTTTTTCCAAAACTTTGGTACACGGTGAAACGATTATTCCCCTAGTGTCGATGCTTACTGACCTCTACACTTTACGAGTCGATATATGTTTACCACTATCCACCTCTACTTCGGTGAATAATTCGGTTAAATGCCGTCTCGAGGAACCGTAAGGCTGTTGAAGGGATTCAGTGATTCAAGAATATGTTCGCTCCTTCCTGTAAACGTTACATTGTTGCGCTTAAAAAGGAATTATTCAGCTTACAGATCAAGTACTAGAACGTGAAAACAGCGGCCAAGGCTTTATACTTACCTTTTGCAGTTGTTCTTGAAACAAAATCTACTTCTTACTGAAACACAATCTGATTTCTCCTTATTGGATGTTATTGCCGTGTCATCTTTTGGACAGGCATCTGAAACATGGTTTTACAAAATTATTTTTATATTTGTATATCTAGCAGACCTGATATATCTGGAACGATTACGCAAAATTTCTGTCAATCAGCGACTTAAAGTACATTTTGCCATCTAACATGAATACGTACATAAAAAATGACTGCCAAAATAAGAACACCAGTTTGATCGGTGTTCTACAACCAACTTTACTGTGTTTCAGGCTTACCAGAAAAACAACAACAACAACAACTTGACAATGCCGCGAAGTACCTCTAGTACCTCTCGAGAAAGAAGTACCTCTCGAGAAAGAAAATGACAAATGGTTGGCAAATTTGCTGAATTCTATAAGGCAGCACAATCTTTTAAACCATTTCACCATACAAGTCAGGACCTTTAGCTTTAAATTAAAAGCAAAAATGATACGTGCATACGTTAAGCATATGCTTATGAAAATCGCCTTATTCTATTATCTGATTTTCACAACTTAAAAAATAAACACAAACTATGCTACGTTCTATTGTCTAATAAACCAGTTATTGTCACGCTCGACCAATTAACAAACACGTCCAAAAGGAAAACTCAAAGCAGTGACCATTTCCTTCCAGTGCCAGTTTCCTGCTCCTACCGCACATAATTTTGTGCTCTAGAGGGAAAAGATGGCCTCGGCATACATGCATCACATGTGTCTTGGAGACAAAGGAGATGACCGCGCAAATGATGAATTGACTTGAGGCTTCTACTTTAAAAGCAAGTTCATGAAAGTATCGTAAAAGCAAGTTCGTAAAAGCAAGTTCATGAAAGGATCGTAAGGTTTAATCTAGTAGTCCAATTTCAATCATATTCTATATTTATGTTATAAAAAAGTGAGGATACCTTCATTAGGTCCTATGTATGAAATAGGTTCATAACAGGAGCGAGTCTCACATGTGCTCTTACAGCACTTCTGACTACCGGAACAGTCCCCATCCCAGTTGCATTGTTCCAGTGAGGAACAGTTCCTTATGACTGCCCAAGAAGGGCATCTCCCTTCTTTGACAATTTGTCTTCTGATACGTTGGATGGTCTTCACTCTGTTACCTGACAGTAAGAAAAAAAAAACATTCAAAACCTTATCATATAAACTCTTGTTGTTAGGCCATCGTAGCTTGATTAAAAATAAAACACAATCAGCGGAGATAAACATGGTAAACCAACGCATTTTATATAGGAAAATTTGGTTTACCAACGGAGTTGATAATGTAAATTGACCACCGTACAGGGATTCGATTAGCTGACGTTTCGAGCGTTAGCCCTTCGTCGGAGCGAGCTTATTTTATAAGCATTTATATAGACTTGACGTTTCGTATGCTAGGCAACATACATTTTCAAAAGTGACAGTTACAATTTTTGAAACTGTTTATATACTTTTAATACAGGGGTCTGGAACCGAGATTAAGAAAAACTATCTTAACAGTAAATATGTAAAAGGATACACCTTCTTAATAAAGCAACAACTTCTCACTACTAATGTTTACATTAAAAGCTGGCTTAAGTTCTTGGATAAATAAGGTTTCCTTAATTTTGCAATGATAATCGGTTTTGCCCGACGCTAAAATGTCAAAATGATCCCATTTGATGTTGTGTCCAGTGGTTTAAACGTGATCAGCAATAGCTTTTGTGTGGTCATTTTTAGCGAGGGCCTTGAAATGTTTAGTTTTCCTGTCATAAAGGGACCGGCCTTATAAATGACTTTAGACGGTTTAAGCGATCCTTGTAAGGAAACAAAGACTTGATGCGGAGAGTGTTCTGAAAAACTATCGTAAGGTTGACGCAGGAGTAGAAATTGTAAACACAGGATCTCAGGCGTTTAGCGATTTGAGTTCAGCAAAGATGAGTGGAGAGCCTTGTCAGATTTACGCAGCGATAACAGCATCATCATTACGAAACCAGACAAAGGGAATGGCGTTGTCATAGTTAACAGGCTCGATTATCTCAGCAAAATGAAGCAATTGATTTCCGATAATTCTAAATTCAAGCAATTAAAGAACAATCCAACTAAATCTAGAGAAGACAGCCTCTCTACCTATCTCCGCTAACTTAGAAATGATAAACTTATTGATGACGCGACATTCCACAAGATTTTACCCAGCGGATCTTCTCCTGGTATTTTGTACGGCCTGCCAAAGGTTCACAAGGTCGGCTGCCCGTTCCGCCCGATTGTTTCATCCGTTGACACCTATAACTGCAATCTTGCTTCTTACCTTGTGGGTATACTTCAGCCGATTTCCACCAACCAACACACAGTTAAGGACTCTTTTAGTTTCTCGAACTGGGCCAAAGATTACAATCATAGCAATGGAATAATGTGCTCTTTGGATGTCAGTTCACTATTTACAAATGTGCCACTTGATGAAACAATACATATTTGTCTCGACAAGCTGTATTCTCTACCTGATCCTCCTACATTACCTCGTGCTGTTTTACAGAAGTTGTTAGAGTTTGCCACTAAGAAAAGCCACTTTATTTTTGATGGCCAATACTACGACCTAATTGATGGTGTAGTCATGGGTTCACCATTAGGCCCAGTTTTGGCTAACATTTTCATGTGTCACTTTGAAGAAAGATGGGTCATGAGCGGTAAAGTTTGTCCTTCCCTTTGGTATAGGTACGTCGATGACACCTTTACCATGTTTGACAGTAAAGACACTGCGAATGAGTTTTTACAGTATTTGAACAGCCGTCACAACAGCATCAAATTCACTATTGATTTCGAACAGAACAACGAAATTCCATTTTTAGACATTCTTGTCAAACGCTGCCAGAACAACACCTTCAAGACGTCCATTACCGGAAGAAGACATTCACTGGCCTCTACACCAAATGGGATTCGTTCACACCGCGCAAATACAAAATTAATCTCATTCGTACGCTCACTTATCGTTGTTATCGAATTTGCTCCACGCCTTCTTTATTGCAATCTGCTCTCAATGATCTCCGGAAACTTCTTCTACAAAATGGTTACCCTCAAGGTATAATTACCTACAACATTAACGATGTTTTGAACAGAAACAGAAACAAGCCCAACAGCCCTGTCTTGACAGTTCCTTAGAAAGATATAATCATCCTGTTACCTTACTTAGGTCTACAGAGCAACCAAATTGCTAAACGCCTGAGATCCTGTGTTTACAATTTCTACTCCTGCGTCAACCATAAGATAGTTTTTCAGAACACTCTCCGCATCAAGTCTTTCTTTCCTTAATAGGACCGCTTAAACCGCTCTCAGAAGTCTAAAGTCATTTATAAGGCCGGTTGCTGGGACTGCACTGATTTTTACATCGGTAAGACAAAAAGAGGACTTCATGACAGGAAAACTGAACATTTCAAGGCCTTCGCTAAAAATGAACACACATCAGCTATTGCTGAACACGTTAAAACCACTGGACACAACATCAAATGGGATCATTTTGACATTTTAGCGTCGGGCAAAACCGATTATCATTGCAAAATTAAGGAAACCTTATTTATCCAAGAACTTAAGCCAGCTTTTAATGTAAACATTAGTAGTGAGAAGTTGTTGCTTTATTAAGAAGGTGTATCCTTTTACATTAAAGTGCCTATGAAGCGAAATTTGTTTCTCGCTAATTTTAAAGTTTAATCCATAAAACTCAACATTTCAAAATTTGAGGTGCTCTTGATTAAAATCGGCGATTATACAAGCGTTTGAAATTGGGCTATTTTGCCTTCAAAAATGGCATTTGAATCGCGCGGCCAAAAAGACACGTGACAATAGCTGTGACGTAATTTTGACGTAATTTTGGGGACAAGTATTCCAACTATTTCACTATAATTCATAAGCGCAAACACATTTTTGTACCCAAAATGACGTCACATCACAACCCAGACCCCTGACCATTTTTAAAGGCAAAATAGCCCAACTTCAAATGCTCGTAAAATCAACAATTTTAATCACAAGCACCTCAAATTTTGAGATTCTTGCGTTTTTATGGGTAAACTTTAAAATTAGCAAGAAACAAATTTCACTTCATTTTCTTAATCTCGGTTCCAGACCCCTGTATTAAAAGTATATAAACAGTTTTCAAAAATTGTAACGATCACTTTTGAAAATGTATGTTGCCTAGCATACGAAACGTCAAGTCTATATAAAATGCGTTGGTTTACCATGTTTATCTCCGCTGTTTGTGTTTTATTTTTATTCAAAACCTTGTCTTTAGATCCCTAGTGAGTATCGTATATAGTTGTGATTCTTGTGTACACGGTGGGAAACAGTAGTGTGTTGGTATCTTTCATTTTGTTGTTTAAAATCTTTAACATTTTGCATACATTTCCACAACAAAATGCCATGGGCAATAACGTCTCAGAATGGTGCAAGTAAAACCCGCCAATACCAACAACAACACGAGCAAAATACCAAAAACAAAAGAGCAGACCAAGAAAAAACTTTGTCGGAATACTGGAATATAAAGGGCAGCAAGTTCCCAAGACTCACTCAGCTATCTCTTAGTATAACATTTGCCAGGTTATTTTGAACATTACGTTTGCTTCAAAACCTGATCCATTGAAACGAAACTATTGTAAAGCAAGTATGTAACGAACAGAGCTTAATTCTCTTAGGCCTTAAGACTGAACAAACGATTTACGTTTTACGCTGAGTGTCAACATACATGCATGTACATGCCAACATCCAGACACTTTTTATGCAAGCCCAAAACACAATATGTACATATCCTCACTGAAACTATGGAAGCAAGCCTAAAACACAATATGTACATATCCTCACTGAAACTATAGAAGCAGCATTTTGAGTTCATTTTGTAGTGAGGCCTTAGTATAACAAACGTTTCTGTTTTCAAACCTGTGCTGATAGTTCCAGTTTGGAAATGTTCTTTTAAGCTACGTTTGCACAAAACAACCGCTTGAAGGAAATGACGAAAAAAATGTAGTTTAGGTCTTTTAGAATTCAGCAAGTGGTATTTCTCCTAACGATCATCAGACCAAACAATTATGTTTCGGTAGCAAGAATATGTGAAGGAAAAGGTACCCGCAAAATAAATAAATGGATTACTATGCTTGTCCAAAAGGGATAATACATCAAGATTTATTTATTTATATCAAGTTTTGTATATCTGTGTCAAGATTAGACTAAATATATCAAGATTTGCTTACATCTAAAACAAGATTTGAAGATACATATCAAGATTTATGTACACCTATCAAGATCCGCATGACTTTTTAAGTACATCAAGTCGGATAAATGTTTATCAAGTTCCTCATACACGGATGGACAATCAAATATTATATCAAAGTTGGCATACCTACATCAAGATTCGCATTTTATACATCGAGATCCTTACATATTTATGTGAATGATATATGAAATGAATCATGGCTTCATAGCTCAGTTGGTTAGAGCATCGCACCGGTAATCGCGAGGTCACGGGTTCAAACCCCGTTGAAGTCCTGAATTTTTTTCAGGCTTCTTTTTGCAATTGCATAAATTGCGTTCACAACTGCGAGGATCATTCTTCATTTGATTACATATTTATATCAAGATTTTTACATCGAGACTATAATAAGCTTGTATGAAGCACTAAGTCAAATGTTTGCCAGGTGAAACTAAAGGAAATGTCTCATGTGGTACCGAATCTCGAGCACTTTTTTAAGGAATTTCTGAGAACCCTTACCCTGGGTGCCAGAGGTTATTTTTTCCCGTTCGCTTTGCGTTTAGCGCGTTAACCGCCGAACTCGCTAAGAAAAATAAAACCTCTGGCACCCAGGGTAGAGAACCCTCTATGCACGAAGCAAATTGAAGGGCTGGATGGTCAGCAGTCAGTGAGCCAAATCGAGCGAAAACCCCCCTTTTATCGTTCGTGACTTCGAAATAACTCTTGGTTTGATCCAAGCCGACTTCCTGCGACTCTGGTCACTTGGTTCCTCAGATCAGTTTTTAGAAGGCAATGATGAACTTACAAGGGTCTTATGTTTCTTACAGGCAAGCTCTTATTCAGGTACAATGATTCAAGTGTCACATAGCCTGGTATTGAGCATCTTTTTCAGCTTGACTCTCCTGTAGAATACACTGGTCAGGCAGGCCGGCCACGGTACATTGTCGACAAGGATATTGTAGAACGGCTGCGGAAAGAGTCCTTTAAGTGGGTGGATATCACAAAAATTCTTGGAGTTTCTTCAAAGATTGATTCGATGACGTAACGAGTTTTAAATTCCAATTGGAGATCAAACGAAGAGTTTTTTTCGAAGTCACGAAGACGATGGGGGGGGGGGGGGGGGGGTTTCGATCCATTCTGCACACACTGCTGACCATTCAGCCCTTCAATTTGCTTCGTGCATAGAGGGGAAAAGTGCTCGAGATTCGGTATCACATGAGACATTTCGTTTCGTTTCACCTGCTTTAGTGCGATTGTTAAGCCGCGGCTACACGAGCGATTTTTTGCTTGCGATGGTGATGCGATTTTTTGTAAAATTGTCGCGTCGCCGGCGCGCGATGAAAATCACCCGTGTAGCCACCCTTGCACAGGTGATGCGACAGCTCAAAAAATCGCTGGTGACGCGACAAAATTGAAAAAATCGCATCACCGGCGCGAGTGAAAAATCGCTCGTGTAGCCGCGGCTTTAGGGAGCTAGGTAACAAGGCAAACATTCGATTTAGTACTTCATACAAGCCTATCATAATCTCGATGTAAAAATCTTGATATAAATATGTAGGTCTCGATGTTTAAATGCGAATCTTGATGTAGGTATGCGAAGTTTGATATAATATTCGATTGTCGGTCCGTGTATGAGGAACTTGATAAACATTTATTCGACTTGACGTACTTAATGCGGATCTTGATACGTGTACATAAATCTTGATATGTATATTCAAATCTTGTTTTAGATGTAAGCAAATCTTGATATACGTAAGAGGGTCATATAATGTAATCTTGACATAGATATACAAAACTTGATGTAAATAAAAGTAAATGTCTATATATTGTCCCTTATGGTCAAGCATACACAGGCAAGCGCCATGTTGGTAAAAGCGATTTCAGCTTTCATTGCTCCGAAATCGTGCAGAAAAAATACGGAACGTTCGGCGAGAACCAGAAGAAATGTTCAAACTATACGAATCGGTAACGAAAGAACTTCAAGATGAGAAGTTTATTTAAGGTAGAAATGAATGTCACTGTGTGTGACCGCTTCTGAAAGTGGCGCGAACTTGCCCGATTTGGCAGCCTGAGAACAAGGTTGAGAAGTTGAATCGCTCATCGTGCCTTGTGAAGTTTTGCTGGATAGGAGAAAATCAAAACGCCGCGCAAAGTTGGATTTGAAGCATTTACAGTCTAGCATATAGTTTGGTATACGTTTTCGTGTACATTTTTTAACATAAAATGAATTTTATGGTAGTACTCAATGCAAAAATTACCTTGAAAAACGTTTACTGCCTATTTTGTTGCATATTTTGTCCTCTTAGCTTCGCTTTAGGTCGTCTAGCTCACGATCATCGAGGCAGGCAAAGCGCTATGGTTTTTCTTTTGATTTCTTTCCTCGGGCTCACGGAGGAACAGATAGCTCAACCCCAAATCGAAATCTTGCGAAAGCTTTCAAATGTTTTCAAATTGTACCGGGAAGCACAAACAGCGTGACGTCACAACCGTGTTTACATACTCTCATCTTAACTCACCTATTGACCAATGAGTGGGTGCGTACTAACTTAAATATTTTATAGATCTATATATCTATATCAGTGACACCTCCATTGTCAAATAAATACATTGTTGTTGTTGTTGTTGTTGTTGTTGTTAAAGCATTCGCCACATCAGTGGAACCAATGTATATAGCAATATAATCTCGATAGCGTCACTAAGAAAAATTTATTTTGTCCATAAATAATGTTGTAAGCTGAGCGATCATGAATCAACGCTACACACCTTTACACTGAACTAATGTCCTTCTGTGACAATAGCTGGTAGGCAGTTGAAGTTTTAAATCATCATGAAATACAAACGTTTGGCTAACTGTTTGACAAAACAGTACATTGCAGTACATTTTAACACAAAGCATCACACACTCGTATGGTTGCCGCAAAGAAATATACTAAAACCGTCATTCACACCGCAGACCGGAGTAGAAGCCAATCGGACTGTCTCCAGCTCAACCCTACCATGATTTCGTGATGAAATCTGGTTTGGGTACCATCCATTTCATCTGATTCATATCATGATATTAAATCCTCAAGCTGGAGTTGATTGTTCAAATCAAAGAACCTTGCATGCGATATGAATAGTTTGGCTGTTGCCCTTGCTAGCTACGGGAGACAAGGATTATTTTCCTCGCCACAGAGTGAGCGTCTGGTCTGAAAGTAAACAATGGCCTAAAGAGGATGCCCATCGGTCGTCAAATCCTAATTGTGACACCGCTTAAGACTTTTATACTTCTTTATCTCTTATCATGGAGTTTTATTAGAATAATAGGTCAAATCGACGTCTTTATCACTTTAGTGCTTTCCATGCGCGCACGAAAGACATTTAGTATTGTCATCTCCTTTCAAATCGTAAAAGATGTTCGGCGCTCTCTCCCCTGCCTACCACTCGGAAAACTATCGAAGCAACATTTTATCCCCTTACAATAAAGCTTGTCTATAACAGAAAGCACTTACCTACGCAATGGTTATAAGGGATTCCTAATAGCAGGGCCAAAACGAAATTTCTAAAAGCAAAAAGCTCGCACATGACAGATGACCATTGAGATTCCACTATTATGTGTTGTGTATCTTTTTTTCTTAAATTAAGTTACTTGCGTTACGTGCCCTCGTGTCACGGCAGGGAACTTTTATCGGTTGGAAGTGCTGTGCACTAGAAGCATTTCCGGTCACTGAAGGTTTGTCATAAATGGCTGGAGGTAGTTGCTCCCCAAAACGTAGTTATTATTATAATTAACTAGAGCGATCACTACGAACAGAAAAGACAACAACTAGGGTTCAGTGGGAGTTAAGCCAAACTTTACTTAGGTTAAAATAATGTCCGGAGCGGCACTCCCACATTCCTTTCAGTATAATTCGGATCTAACGAGTTGAAGGTCATATGAGGGTTCTTCTCTCACTGTCGGCGTGAATAAAATAAACATGAATAAATGAATGAATGAATGAATTAATTAATTAATTAAAATAAAAACCGCAGTTGGCGGTGAAGTTTAGGCTGTTTGAAGGTTCACATTTTTTAAGAAGACATCCCGCCTGCTAAGAGATAAACTATCACGCACACCTATCTATTAAGTCAATTAGTCTATCACGATTGCATTACTCTTTGATCTTTAGCAATGATCCCCGAGCAATGATCCGCCCATATAACTTATATAATAGCAAGGATGAAAGAGGTAAAGCTACTTCGAAAGAAAAGAGTAAGTTTTAAATGTCTTCCTAAAGTTTAACTCGGAAATTTGGTTGCTGCATACATCTATTATAAAATCGTGAAGTAATTAGATGAAAAAGAGACAACACGAGACTCTGATCATCTTTGCAAATGCTTGAAATTGGTAGAGCGAAAATATGTCGAAAAGTATAGTTCACATAGCTAGCATTATGAACCGAAAAATTAAGAAAACGTATAGGCTACACGCGTGCAGATTTTATAGAAAACTTGATTGCCTAACTGGTGAATTCCACGGAAAATTTCAAGCGAACTGGAGGCTACAATTAGCCTAAACTCGGGCTTGCATAAAACAGTATTGTATCCCTAATTTACCGGTAAAAAAGAATAGAGAGAAGACTGTCTTTCTTACATCGGACGCATTGCGCTTGTGTTGGAGTCTATTTCTTTGCAGTGTATACCCATAGACCCCTATCAACACATATCCGGCTTTAAGGTGGTCTTATACCCTAGAAAATGTATGGAAATCATAGTTTTTTTGCTAAAAGTTAGTTGGGTAGGGGGGGGGGGGAGGTATTAAAACTCTTATTTCCCCAGAGATTTTGATGGAGGACTGGGTATTGTTATGTATGTATCTTGTCACATGACAGCTGGTCACGTGGTTATACTCGGCTCATCATGTTTGAATTAACTCTTTGGTCGGCCGAACCATTTGCAGAATTTACCCAGGAATGTGTCAAAATTGCCCTAAATTACTGTGTTTTGGGTCATTTGCTGGTGCCGGAGCTCATCATCAAGGACTCAGAAGGCTTAAACCTCGCTAATTCCAAAGAACCGCTTATTGGCACTGCGAATGTAACAAGCTTTGTGCGAACGCTTGCTTGAATCTGCTGGCAGTTTGTTGTTCGTGGACAAGGGGCCTAAAAGCAGATGTGCCTTGTCTCACCGGGCGCCAATCTTCATTGGCGGACGTTTTATTGAATGCTGAAGGTGCCCGAACATCTTTTAGTGCATGATTGAAGCCCTGTCTGAGACTTTGTAAATTTTTTCGGAGGAGTCTTTTCCCCTCAAAGATATGTGGAATCTCCCAGGATGTAACGGGGGCAGATTCTTGCTGTTTGGCTGCTTGGTTGAGGTTGCTAATAAAAAGGGAGCCGGAGAGGGTTATTGTTTGCCTTTTTAACTCAAACGTCCTCTTTAATTTGGAAGCAGAAGAGCTGTTTGTACTGTTTACTCTCTGAATAAAGAATTCAGTTGAAAAAAGGTTTGTCCGGACTGCTCGTTTGCGAGGTACGATTTTCATTTAATTCTTGCACTAGTTTCGAGCTGATATGTTGTTTACATCCCATCTCTATGCCATTACTTTTCTGGAGAAGTGCAATGTCATGCCTGTTTGATTTTTGTCGCTTTGCTTCGTGTGTAACAAACACTTTTGCACTGACATTGCTGGAAAAGATGACAAAACCTGACCACAGCAATTGTTTTCTTGACCCTATGTAGGTTTGAAATTTGAAACTGGCATGGCATTTGTAAATTGCAAACACTATTCTATTTCCATGCTTTTACTTTTACTAGCTTTTCAGGGTTGAAATTCAAAGTAGACAAGCCCTCTAGGCAATGAACCAAAATAAAGCCAATCCATTAAATTTTTCTTTTATAACATGGAAACGATTGATGGTAAGTTTAGGCTAGAAACACCCTCTTATGGAAAAGTGAAACTTTGAAGATTTTTCTCTCTGCAAATAAGCAGAGTCAGTCTACAAGTTTAGGTTCAGTACCTAGATCAGTACAAGCGTAACCTGTAAAAAATTGTTTCTTGCCTCAGTGAGTAAGTGTTTTAAAAAAGAAGCAACTTTAAAGTGGTCTTACAAAAGCTTGTGCTTGCAACCAAGCACTCAAACACAATATTGTTTTTGTCATCACTCATGGCAACGAGTTGCATGGTGGTGGTTTCTTCTGAAAGAGTTTGATTTTGGAGAGAAAGTGGTGTTTGGGTTTAAGACCCCCTTAAAATTACAAAATTGCTAAACAGCTCAACCATTGAAAACAATAATAATAACACTCGTAAAAAATATTTATAAAAGAAGAAGAAAAAGAGAAATGGAAAAACAAGCCTGCGATAGGCGCCACTACTAGGAGTCGAACCCGGGTGATCTCCACCTTAGATGTGAGGCACTAACGATGACCTCTTGACCACGGAGGTTCAACATATCTAATTAGGTGAAAATAGTGTAATTATTCCAAAAAAAAACTAAGCACACTTGTTTTCGCTTCGATGGATATTCCTGCTATGTGTTTGAGAAAGGAAAAGCTTATCGAACGATGTATGATTTTTTTTTTTTTTTTTTTTTTTTTTGCATAAACGTTAATGGAGTCTCGGTAAAATGTGAGGGGAAAAATAATTAATCAGCAGAGTGAAACTGTTTACAAATACGTCATTTGAAACATAAGAAAGAGAGTAAAGCCTGGTTTCGATATGATCGCTACGATCGCTGCAGTCGCGACGATCGCGGAGAAACAGCGATCGCTGCGATTTGAGTCTTGGCTTGTTTCCATTTGATCGCTGCGATCGCTGTCTTTGCCTTCAACAAAGTATTGTGGGATATAAAATGATTGATTGCAAAGTTCTCTGGGATATCTTTCTATCGCTACGATCGCCATGATCGCTGGAGAGTGGTTGCCATTTGCAAAACTTCGATCGCTGCGATCGCCACGATCGCCGAGAAAGAAATTTTTCTATGTCAGCGATTGCAAGGGTTTCTGAGGTCAGTTTCACGTCACGCAAGTGAAAATAAAAATCGCTTATCATTCAAAAGCTAATGTCCAGAAATTGAGATATTGTGGAAAATAGTGAATAAACTACCTGTTTAAGTCTCAGGGGTGCATGATATCCCGTACTTGAGTTATTCAACAAAATGTAGCACTTAAAATTAGTTTAGTATGGAGCGGTCACGGGAAAACACGGCAATCTAATTCAAAACATCTGGAGTTAAGTTTAGTCATTTTAAAAGCTTTCTTCTCGCTGTTGAACATGCAAACATTCGTGAATCGACGTTTTCCGATACGTGTTAACAGGCATCATTCTTGCTGTTGTGAGTTGTTATATTTAGTTCGCGCTTGCGCAGAAACGCCGGAAGTGAGCTTTGCGGAAGAAACACGACGACAAAGGAAAAAACGAAGAACGGACGCCTTTTTTAACCTCGGACGTTCTACGAAGCCCGAGTAAAAACCGATATCGCACGAATCGCGAAGCGATGAGCCGGGCGATATAGACTTTCTATCGCGTGCGCTCTTAAGAGAATACAAGCAAATCCTCAGCAAGCGCACGAAAAAGCAAAAAGGCCATTTCAGAAATTAGAATTAGAAATCACAGAAGGGATATCTTGTCTCCTATCTCATGGTGTGACAGATTGTTTGAAAACTTTTTCAGTTCAAGGTCAAAAAAGAGTTTCATTGATGTACTTTATTCCATTTTTTCTCCAGTAAAGAGATAATTAACATTTTGCTGTATTTCATTCAAACACGCCGGCTTGGCTTGGAACAAATCGAATCGGCAAAATATGGCAACCAAGAAAGGACAAACTTCAAACAAGATCTCCAGCCAAATTACCTGTAAGTTGCTTTAAAAAAACTTCAGAGAACACAAGTAATCTTTATCCTTAATTTTACGATGACTCATTCCGATTGCGTGTTTATAACATATGTAAGGGAAAGAAATGTTCTTATCACTGTCGAGGCACGTCAGTCGAAAACAGTTAGGCAAGCGGAGTGAAAAACTCTCGTTGACGCGCGCATTTTAGGGCGTGAAATGTAGGCTGAAAAGTACGCAGGGCGATACAGATTCATGCGCGAGCGCATTCAGGGTTAAATTCAAACTTCGTTCATTCTAACGTACTTGCTACTAACGACTTTGCAAAAATGTAAATGACAATGTCGTTCATGTTAATAGGCTGAATTAGGAAAGACAACGCGAGGACATTGACGATGGCGCTCGCAGATCTAAAATCCGACTTGAGCAAATTGAGCACCGGACGAGCAGTCCTTTCCGCGCGCTTTCACGTTCTCATTTGCCATTGCGTTGTCTTTGCTAAATATGCCTAAAGTTCGTACCAAAGACATAATTAATAGACGGTACTGTAAAAGAAAATGAAATTCCAATGACGTAACTGATGATCCTTTAGCATGGTAATTGCGCAAACGAAACAACGAATAAATAGAACAGAATGAACGCTATTACTTAATTTTGTGAAAATGTTTTTTTTTCCAAGATGTCGTTGACCGCTTGTCAATAACTCCTCAAAGTTTTCTTTCCAATTAATGAAGGGCACATGGTGTAATAAAGCTGGCCGACAAGGGGAGTATTCTGCTAGGTAATTCGATCCTCCTGTCTGTTCTGCCTGTTATTACTGCTTTCCAGTGTCATGGAATCAGATGCCGTTATGTTGACTTCTTATTAGCCACGTTAAGCATCGACGACGGGAACGGCAATGGCGACGGAGAAACCGAGAAAATATTAGGGATCGTAAGCAATGACGACGACGACGGCAACGAAAACGCTATTTCAAAACATAACTTCTCGTTTTCTTCCGCGAATATTCGAAAATGTTTAACTTAAAAAATGCTGGCGAACTGTTTAGGGACTAAATTGCTATGGACGACGTCAAAGTAAGAAAATAGAAAGAAAAAATTGCCGTTATTCGCTCACGTTCTCCAGAAAACAAAATTTGGTCATTTCACGTTGTTGTTTTGCAGAGGACGGCAAAGAAATGTACAAAAATGTAAAACGCACGTGCAGGCGTTGTTTTTGCTCATTAAGCCTATTGTTTTGTGACGTTCTCGTGGCCGTCGTCATCCTCGTTGCTTAAGCTCCCTAATTGCTAAACTGTCAACGACAACGGCACTTTCTCGAATGCGACATGTGAAAAGGAGAGCGATAAGAAGCTCTAAGAAAATTACGAAGAAAACCTAGCTGTGCAGATCAGTGGCCTTACACTAAAAACGTTTTCGCTTTGAACCCCCTTCGTACGCTTAGAAAGCTCAAATTCGGAGATTTTGATTGCATTAAGCGACTCTCACTGTGTTAGTACAATTCCTCCGGGTCGGTGGAAGGTTAGTGAAGGTATTGCATCACAGTGCTCGAAAACAACTTACAACAACCAAGAACCCTGAACATCTTGCTTTTAAATTTTTTGAACAGTGGATTTGCTGACGTATTTGTTACATGAAAGAACTTCACTGCTGGCTTCATAACTGACTATAGACCGCGCTGCCGCCATCGAAACGGAACAATTTGAAGACTACAATGCTTTTTTTCATGAATTTCCAGATTACTCGAATCAACAACAATCGATTCGAAACCCTTAATGATACGTAAACATAAAGCTTGTGGGATGTGGCTGGAGTGACAAGGATACTTCACAAATTAATGTGATCAAGTAAGCTGAAGCCACTCAAAGAGCACTAAGGCCACAAGGTAGCGGGCATTACCCCTTAAATCTGCCAAAGCAAAGATTGAGCCTCATCAGCATGGCATAGCTAATGCTCAGGCTCAAGTACCCACATATCAATAAAACAAGCAATGAAAACGTAAAGCTTGTGGGATGTGGCTGGAGTGACATTTCATTGCTTGTTTTATTGATATATGGGTACTTGAGCCTGAGCATTAGCTATGCCATGCTGATGAGGCCTAACAAGGCCAGAACAGCTGTCCATGGCTGCTAATGCTTGGGATCAATCTTTGCTTTGGTAGATTTAAGGGGTAATACCCGCTACCTTGTGGCCTTAGTGCCCTTTGAGTGGCTTCAGCTTACATGATCACATTAATTTGTCAAGTATCCTTAATGATATGTGGCGACTTTGACTTTAATCAGTTTCACGTCAAGGATACTGCTAACACTGACGGTTGCAACTTTATTGTTATACTTGAATCTGTGAACATGATCCAGCTCGTATCTACTCCAACACACCGAAAAAGGCTCATTTTTTTATTTAATAATAGCAGAGATTGATGAAATTTTCATTCAGGAGGTAAAAGTACTAGAGGGTGTGTACTGTGATCATAGCGTTGTTACATGCAAGTTGAACTGTCCAAAACGGCCACCATTAAACGTCTTATTAAGTTACCGAGCCAACAGCATCCTTTGCTCTGCTAAAGTCAGCTCTGATTTATTGAACTGCGTCCATCACATTGGTAATACGGAAGACCTGAATGTTCTGGTCGGCGATTATAACACAATATTGAACGACGTTTATTCTGATCGCTATCCACCACTATCGAGATGAGTGGGTCAATCATAGACGGACAGCTGCATTGATGCACGTATTCTTTAAAATATTGCTTTCAACATACAAAATCATGACTTAGCTCCTCTTTATTGGTCCTCCCTCCTAGCTTGTTAAATATCGATCGGCTCGTTTACAAGTTCCATTTATCAATACTTTGACTCATGGACACCGCTCTTTTTCTTATTTGGAATACTTTACCTAATCACATTAAATACACAGAGCCTATCCATTTTAAGTATCTTTTGAAAACGTTTTCTTTTAGAAATATTTATTTTACATAGTTGATCTCAGATCTAGGTTAACATTGTAAGTGCATTGAGATTCCTTTAAATGCGCCATAAAAACCTTTTGTCATCGTCATCATCATCATCATCATCATCATCATCATTATTAGATGTGGGCCCATTCCTTGGACCTGAGGCACTACCCACGACAACTGGGACAGTCTCTGTCCTCATTCCCCACATTCTCGTGATTTCGATATCAAGGTCTTTATATTTTGAGAGCTTCCAAGCCGAAAGGCCTGGAACTGGTAGAAATGAACAAATGGTATGTATATTTCCGTTTGGAAGTTCCATTTGGAAGGTTAGGAGTACCTTTAAAAAACTCCGTTCTCTCCGGAAATTTTCCGTTTAGGAAGATCAAAACAGGCTTCCCATTTACATTCTAACCGAAATTTCCAGATTTTTTGGTAAATGGTATAAACAACCACCTTCTTCGCTCAATTGCCTTAAATTCTTTCCTTTCATGTGGAATGGTTTTGGAATCACGTGAAAAAACAGCATGAAAAAAGAGATTTATGGAAAATTAAAGTTGCCGTAAATTTGCGTAAAGTTGGGGAAGCAAGTTTAAGCCACTTCGTAAAGCCTTGTAAAGGTAGATTTACGCCTATCGGACGTAAAGCTTGCGTAAAGGTTGTTGAAAGTCTATGAGCCAGATTTACTTTCCTTTACGCGCCATATAAAGTTTGCGTAAAGTTGCACTTTATTAGACTGAAAGTAAAGTTAATGTAAAGCTGGTGTAAACGTGTCCAATCAGATTATGTTTGTTTACGTGTTATGTGATGGTTGTTTCAAACCCAGTACCTTTCGCAAAACATCGTATTAAATACTAGCACAAATGAACTCCGGCTCGCAGGGTATTGCAAATGACATGGTGTTATATAATCTCTTCAATAAGATTTGGGCTGGGCCTGGATGAGTAAAACCGGTGCTAAAAGAATAACGAGAAAATAGTACTGCTCCATAAATATTTCAATTCTCAATAATTCAAACAATATTTTCTGATCAAACTTAACTCTTGCAGAGTGTTCGTTAAGGGTTCACCCATTGTGCGCTTTTGTTGTTGTTTCACGATCAAAACCAATACATTTCAACTTCTGTGACAGAGTTATCAGACTCCATCAAATGATTCCTGGCCACTTGTAGCACGAGAAAGGTACTTAAAACGGGTAAGTAAAGAGGAATACGACAGCACGACGCAGCCAGCAGCCATGTTGGAATTGAGGATTCGCGTCAGGAGACTGGGAATGAATGAGCCGCTTCGGTCAACGCCCTCAATTGCGGGCTCACAGAAAACCGTTATTTTTAATTTCTGGCGGGCACATGGCGACGCGCAAGTGATCGAAGGGAACATATTTCTTCAGGATTTTTAGTTCCATTCCACTCAAAATGATGGTTCACCAGTACAAGAAACGGCGGATGTGTGCTTTAGTGGAACAGGTAAGCTTTCGTTAAAATCAAATCAAGTAAATTGTGAAGGAAGAATCAAAATTGTTTATTGTTGATCGGCCATCAGATCGAAGAGTGCGATATTCTATTAACATGCTAAATCGTATAACAGCATAGCACAATCATAGAATTAGAATCGGACGAATCGTAGACAGTATCAATATGCTTCGTTCTTTAATCTCCTACAATAGGAAAAACTGTAGTGTTAACTCGGAGAATCATACATGTACTCCTAAATCGGTTGATACCACAGTGTGTAGTATTCTCTGATTTAGCACTTATTGCACTGCTCTTTAGACTGTTCTTCTCAATTCGCCTAAAGTGAACACTTCAAACCTTTTCATGGTATCATCCCCAATTTTTGAAATGAAATGCCAGGTGATTTAAGTTGTCCTGAGACTGCTCTAACAATATAATAATGCCTGTTGTCATGCATGGTGACTAATTCACTGCATCTCTTGGTTGTTTGCTTTAACCAATCATGATTAGCTAGATTTGGTGAATTTGAGGATCAGTTTATAGAGTAAGGACGTCCGTTCTGTATGGAGAAAATAAATACATTGATCACTCTAAAGACTGGTTTTAACCACACTGTTTTGTTTTAATGTTCATTTCAGCTACTGTGGGGGATTAGGGATCGCGTCAATACCAACTAATTCTCACAGAACTACACTGTAAGTCTCTATTCACTCTGGAATTTGGGAGTCAAATTTTAACTGTTTAATTTGTCATGACTGTCAACTGACAGTAACCAGTATCAAATATGGGTCTAGGCATGTAATACTGTACCGAATGAAATTAATCTGTCTTGAAGCATTTGGAATTTTTTTTTAAATTTACAATGTCATGTACAAACTGAATTGGAATTCCATCATTTGTTAAGTCCTAAGAGTTTTCTTTGGAATAAAGAATTCTAAACTAGGTCAATTTAAATCAGAAGTTATGCACATGTTGTCGGCTTCCCCGTGGGGTCAACCCCTGGGCTAACCAGGGAGATACAGTATGTGGAGCAATACAAAGAGATGGATGGGATTTCTTTGCCTGAGGGTAGGGGAAAATCTCAACATTGTTTTAAGATCAAAGATTAAGGGTAGGGGTCAATTTACATTGTACGAGTTTGTAAAGGACGTCAAGGGGATTTTCTGCTGAGAGACACCTCACCCATTGGACTTTGTCTTGCAAGATACAGTGTACCACAACCCACCAGGGAAATTCCTCGAGTTTGCTTGACTGATTTTGCAATCCCCCTGGTTAACCTGAGAGTTGACCCCATGGGGAAGCCAATGACATTGTGCATTACTAGCAAAAGTCTAGGTTAAGAAGTGGACAGAAACTTTCTTGTATGATGAATATTATTACAGTTAAAATCTGCTTCTGTTTTAGATTTACTGTAGTAGTTAAATCTATAAAATATCTCGTTATAGTTTTTGTTGTGTTCAGAAAAACCCTCTAGGGCTCGTTTTTAAGACAAAAACTATCAGAGAAATACATGTACATACTGTACACATAGCCTCCTTCGCACCCGTTGTTTGTGTCAGTCTTATTCTCCCTCCCCACCACCATCTGCTGAACCAAGCTGGACATTCCATTCCCTGGAACCGACCAATCAGACCGTGGGGATACTTAGACACAATGGGAATGGAATGTCTGGCTTAGTTTAAATTGAATGAATGAATAATTCAAAAGTCAACATAATGCATTGGAATTTGTGGAAATATAAGTCTTGCTTAAATGCAAAACATTTAGAGTGTAAAAATTTGAAGCTGTCTGATCAGTATGACTGAGGAGTTACTGTAACTGTTTCAGCACATTTCACCTTTAAATCCAAATCTTACATGTAAGTTTCTAAATGCTGTGCTCTGACATACATACTGTACACTACTGAATATAATTTATTGTCCCAGGAACATAAGTCTGTGTATGTGGCCTAAATGCTAGAATTCATTGAATTACCAGTAATTATTTTGCCAATAACTGAAGACACAGAAACAAAAAGGGTTTGGTGCACATTAATTATTTTGCTCTTTTCTAGTTTAGGCTTCAATAAGAAAGTGTTACTCCAGTTGGTCCAGTGTTTTGGCTTAAGTTGTATGTTAATTTGCTGAATTTACGCCTTCAAATCACAAAATAAGTGCAGAAATACACTTCCACGACCCTAAACACTAAAAAACGGAACGAGCGATCAAACAATTGAACTTACCGTTAAAAAAAGTTTCCTTTGTCCGACATCTTGTTTGTTGTTCTCACAGCCGCTCTAAAAATAGCCCACTGACTGTCCCGCTTAGGTGAGTTGCATGTGAAGGCAAGCTATGTTTCAAAGCTCCTAGCCGGGTAACTCGGATAGCCAGGGCACCCTCCCTTCATGTAAACAGGCCCTTAATGTCATTTGTAAATAATTTTCATTTTCGAAGTGAGCCCTCTCAGTGAGCACTGTAGGGCCAACTTTGCCAGCAAATATGTTTAAATAAAAAAAGTTGGGAACCAGTGCAATTATTCTTTTCTACTTTTCCAAGCTATGTTATCCTTACATGCAATAAATCTGAGACAAATATAATTGATGATCATGAAAAATGTAACTGGTTTGAAAAGCTGAACTTTTATAATCACAAATTTACAAACTGTAGACCGCATGTTATACACTGCACATGTATGATGAGGAGGAGTCTGATGAACTTGCCGGAACAACAACTTCACTAAGGCTGATGTAGACTGCGAGCACTCCCTCTTTCTTTCCTTCATCTATTGAGCCTCGCGCTTGCTCACAAGATTGACGAAGGAAAGAAAGAAGGACTGCTCACAGTCTAAGGCTGATGAGCACTGGTGGACTCCAGTTCCAACCAACGAGCATTCTAACTACATTAGCTCCCATGTGGGTAGTTTTTAATGTTTCAATATGAAGTATCCAAAAGGGTAATGGCAGCCCCGTCAAAATATTTTGTAGTAATGGCCAGCATAACTGGAGTAGTTGGTTGCAACTGCTACACCTAGCAACACTTGCCTGCTATTTATTTTAGAGCATGTCCTGCTTTGCCAGTGTAGTGCCACACTTCCACTTTTGTGTGAAAACATTTAGTCTGTTGAAAGCTAAGACTTGAGTTCCTCTTTCACACAGTTTAGCCAGAATGCTCTATAGTTCTGCTCTATTTTATGTGGTTTATGAAAACAACCTTTCATTTGAGGCTGTGCTTTTATTTTGTTCAGGTTTTAATATTCGTATATCCATGAGCACTTTCCAAATTATCCTGTGTACTTTCTGGTTCCTAAGAAAGCCTTTTGAAACATATTCTTGCTATTCATCTTATGTAATGTATATTTTAATAGTATATTTTAATAGTTAGGTTTCCTTTTAACTGATGCAGCAAATCAGTGTTTGTATAAATCTACATGTAGCTGGTTTAGAAACATACAGTAGAAGGGAAATAGCCACCTGGCTATGTTAAAATTAACTTTTATTGCGTGGTTATTGTCATCAGTTTGTAGCAATGAAGAAAGTTGTTAGAATAACCATTAAAAGCGTTTACTGGAACTGTCATTGTATAGTTAATTCAATCTTTTATTGTTAGTTTCACAACCCATTTCTTTTCCAACCCATAGGGAATAGTTATATCTACTACTATTAACTAAATCAGATATCATTGTCAATCTCCATGCTTGATTTTTGTAGCTCTGTACGCATTTCACTCAGTACTTGTTCCAGCTGGGCACACTTCAGCCTCTGCTCCTGTAATGTCAACTTTATCCGCTCTGGATATGTCTTTGAGACTGAAGCATTCAGATGCGCAGGCTTTGAAGACCTACATTCCTTTGCTTTCCTTGCACTGTCTATAAATGCAGCATATGTTTTGCACACAGAACAAGTAACTTCTTGTCCCTGGATAATGAGCAAGCATCCCTTGACTCTCCAGAAACCTTTATTTGGGAATTGTTGCTGTTCTTCATCTTCATCGCTTACTGAATCATGATTAATAGGAACAACATGATGAAAGAGCTTATTAGTCAGTTCCAGTATTTGTACATCTACATCTACATATTTGAGTTGGCAAAAACTATGAAAAGTTATCGCGCCAACTGTAAAATTTAAAAAATAAATAATGAATAAATAATAATAATATAATAAATAAATAAATACCAAGTATCTTAGTAATAGATAAAAAATGTACTCCATTACATAGCTGGTAGCTCTCTAGTTCTTTGACTAAATTTGACAAAGTCACATTCTTCATTGATCGTCGGTACCACAGATATAAAGGATGGTCATCCACTAAATAAGACCCAAACACTTTGACAGTGAATCCTAGACTGTCATCTACAATTACTTCAAGCTCTGGCAGCAGATATGGTTCCACCATTTTTTTGTAGACAGCTCTGTCAACTGAAAACTTAGAGATCCAGCCACATAGTGTTTTCAGAGTCGTCGCTCGCTGACAAAACTCCTGGAATGTCCTATAGAACGTTGTGGAGGCAGAGGATTCCGCAACCTCTTTAACCACAGAGCGCTCGGGTCGTGGAGTTGGCTTGCTGCTTTAATTTGGTGGCTTTTCGTTCCCATTTGGAGCTTCGGTAACGCTCCGAATCGAACTTTCTTCCTGGTCATTTTTTCAGAGTGGACTGTAACAAATGGAAATTCATAAATTAGGCTTTTTTGAGCAAAGGATGGAGAGCTTACTTCAATGATCACCAGTGAACTCCACCATTTCGTAAACTATGGTTTTAAGAATGTGTGAAGACGTTTCGAGGGTACATTACTTATCGTGGAAGAATTCATAAAACGATACTTACATATTTCAATATCCTCGGGGTTGAAATGCTTCCCACACGTGTAGATCTTGTCATCATTGATCTGTCTTCTAAACTCCTGGTCCATTTCCCTGGTTTTCTTGATTTCTCCGAGCCACTCGTCACGCCATTTTCTATGTGCATCATCCTTTGCCAAGGGCACCTTGAAAATTCCAATTCCTTTGGTTCTTCTACATGAACGCACTCAGAAACTGAACAGTTGACACCGGGCATAACTCGGGAATACGTTTTTTTGACAAACTTTGAATGTATAGTTGTAAAGCGAGAGAAGAAAAGCGCATTTTTGCAAGATTATGCACCTATCAGTGTCAAGCCCGAGGGCGGTGAGGGGGGGGGGGGGGGGGGGGGTTCGGGCAACCCACGGGAATTTGACTTTCACGTACATCCCCAGGGTAGGGATTTTGATCGGACATCACGTCCCCAAGGTGGGGATTTTTGGCATGGTCCTCTTGTGTGCAACAAGGACTGAAGGGTATATGACCGCGTTCCCTTGCCCCAGGGTGGAGGATTTTGATACTTTTGACAATTATTTTTTGCCCGGGGGTGGGGATTTTGATAATTTTTTTCAGAAAATGTCAAAATCCCTTTGCCCGACCCCCCCCCCCCCCCCCCCCCCTCCCTTTCGGCTTGACACTGACAGGTGCATTACTACAGACTGGCCGCAATCTTTGTGTGCACCATCAAAATCACGTGACATGAGAAAAAACACAACAAAGAGTTAGGTCTTTGAAGTCCACCGGCTTTCATAACCAGTCTCCCTCCAATAACTATGGTTAAAACAACCATAAACAATATATTTATTAAAACCAATATTACATGTAAGGTACTATAACATAAATTACAAGTGCAAAGGATCACAACGACTTACTTTTAAAAAGGGCCGCAAAGGCCAGTGTGGCTGCGATGGAAACAATCATTTTTCTCACCAATTATTTTAACCAAATCAAATAATTATATTGACCTGGAATTCAAACTATAACCAAACTGGCCTAAAATCTCTACACCAGCTTTACACAGTGCTTAAGGGCCCTTTTGAAGTCTCATTACACTAGCTTTACATTTAAGCGTAAAGGTTGCATTTACAGAATGTAAATGTTGCGTAAAGCTTCGTAAATCCGAACTTTACGCCTGCTTTACACTTTTAAAGAAGTCTCATAGACCCTTTTCATAATGGCGCCCGACAAATTATTCTTTTATTCTTATGATAATGAGCCCTACTAGCCTCGTCAGCATGTGCAAAATTCAATAGAATTTTTTCATTAAAGTTAGGTTAGTAGGGCTAATTAACACATATACAAAAGAATAATTAAAATCGTCCGCCATTATGAAAAAGGTCTATTACACCAGCTTCACGTTTACGCGTAAAAGTAGCGTAAAGCTCGCATTTACATAATGTAAATGTAGCGTTAAGCTTCTTAAATCCGAACTTTACGGCGGATTTATGCTAACATTACTCCAACTTAAATTCGCCTTTTCATGCTGTGAAAATTGATTCAACTGCTGCGAAATGCTTTCTTAGTAAGTAACGCTCTCCTCATTTCACCCATACAGCTATTTTCAGTTTAACCTGGATACATTACGAAAAATCACCCCCTTGGTAATTTAGGCGTTTAGAAAACTGTGGCCCTGGAACGTTATTTGTTTGTTTTTCTGGAGAACATCGTAATTAAATTTCGTTTAAACTCAGGCATTCTAAAGCAGTAAATTATTGGATTAATTAAAGAGTTTCCTATTTGAAGAAACTGGGTTAAGTCATAAAGAACAGCTCAGTTAGGAAAACGTTTGTCAAAACGCATCACGTAAAACACTGTAAATGGCAGCCATTAAATTAGAGACAAGGCTGTTACAATAGACTGGGTCTTCGCGAATTTCTTCTTTTGTTCCTGTTTGTTCATGGGTAGCCTTGGGTCTTGCTTTCTTGGAAAAAACCAAATTAACGAATAGGCACACGATATCAGTAGTAGACAACAAGAGGAGTGCACTGCTACTAACCAAGACAATGTTCCTTGTGTTGTAACATTAAAAACTCGCAGTAGCTTAAATACAAGCACCGATGCTGATAGACACTACGCCACTCCAATGCTACTAATGTATTTTCTTGTGGACTTGGCTCTGAGGCGAAATAACGAGACTATGCTGACAGTCGTTCCAAGGAAATAAGAACGAGAAAATTAATGAAAGCAAACTCGAAAAACATATAGTACAACGTAAGTCCTCCAACGTGATGAGCAGCTTGAAGAGCTTAGCTATTTTTGTAAACCAAGGCTGAGTTGCTCAAAGCATGGTTAGCGCTAACCACCGGTTAAGATGTATTAAAACGTATAGGTTGTCATGGTATTTAACCCTGGTTAGCGCTAACTATACTTCGAGAAACTCAGCCCAGGATTCTGTGTATTGAGCAAGTTAGTTCTATTAATCATTGGCGAACAGGTCGGTGAATAAAATATTTCAAAATAGTATCCTTCGGTTCCGACGTCGTATGTCATTCTGATGGTTAAGCTGAAAGGAAATTTTTGGATAATGCATATGTGAGTTCATTAGCTTGAGCAAACTTAGTGGCTTCCGCTGGGCCTAAAGAAATAAGCTTCTGAGGTGGTTTGAAGAATTTGTTACTTAATATTTTCTAGTGTCTCGTGTTATGTGGCTAAATTTTACAGGTCTTATAGTTCACAGCCTTTAACTAAACCTTCATTGGAAACAGCTTGTAGTGCATATCTTTTTCTTTGTATATAAACGGCCTTAGTCCAGTGAAAGGAAAACCTGGCAAGCAATTTCGTCACAATAAGTATTATGACGTTCAAGTTTGTGGCTACGTAGCATCAACAACACAACAGTAAATCCCACATGATCGAACGAGCTCTAATCCTTTACCTTATAAATGAGGATTTTTAGGTATCTTGCTATTTGCCTGGTAGTTGAAGGACATCATGAAGTCTGAATACTCGTAAGTCACTGGCATGTTTCGAAGAAATGAAACGTGCCCTGCTCGTTTGCGTGCTGACAGTGCTGACTAAACGTCTTTAGGCACTCGAGGTGATAATCAGCATTCGAAGGCAGATCGATCCAGGCGGTGAGTCTATGAGCAGGTCTTGTCATCAAACCATACCAACATTAGTTGCGGCTCATTTGCCATGGATTTCTGAGTTGGTAGTTTGGGAATTAAGATCTGCTTTTGGACTTGTAAAATGTTTTTCAAAATGGCGGGACGGGACTAACGCTTCATGTTGTCATCGCATGTCCCATGATGCAGTGCGAGATGAATATCTTCTTTCTAGCTGTCTTACATACACATTTGTGGCTCTGATAAAACATGTTTACAGAATGCAAGGAAAAGGGTACCATATGTGTATTTTTAAGCTACTGACCGTCTAAAAAAGAAAACAAATGCTATTCTTGAACGTTAAAAAGGAACAGAAATGCTGTGCAAAATATAGCGGATCAGATTACATGGTTTGACATTGAAAGTTCAATTCACTTCTAAAACACCCTCTCTTGAGCTAAAAATACTTTTCATTTTTTTCTTGATCGATCCAATCAAAGTTAGCGAGCAAAATTCAACTCACTGCTGATATCAATTTAATATCGTATTTACTTGAAAGTATTTTTCGGGTTCAAGTGAACAGTAATTCGTATTATTTGGTGTCACAAAGACTTCATTTTGCCGTGCTCTATGCAAAAAGTGTAAATGTTTACCTTAATGTCATTAAACAAGACTAATCTCATATTTCTTCCATTTCCAAGACTGCCAAAAATGATTACTGTTTAACAATCTTAGCAAATGAAACATGTCTGGTAAGCCTTTTTCTTAAATGTAAGTTGACGTGCTTGACATGGAAATCCTTAATTGGCCTATTCCCTAAATGGCATCTTTTTTTTTTTTTAAAGTAAAACGGTATTAATGTTTAATTAAAGTTTCAATACTCAACGAATTTCTAGAAAGCAATGGATTTTAAGAAATGTAACCAAAAGCGAAAAAGGAAGCTAGTTGCTACCTAGCGGTTGCTTCCTCCAATCTGCAAAAATCTCAAAAGAATTGAACAAAGAAATGGGTGTCATGTGCTAACGTGGTCTCCTCCTTACATCAAAAACATTTACAGGTGAGCAAAAGCCTTCATATCTTAAATTACGTCCTAACACGTTCTACCAGGTCTTACTCACCTGGTAATGCAATGATATATTTGCCATTTTAAGGTTAGTAGGTACAATTATGGCTTTGAGTGCGTCCAACTCCCCTCAGTAAACACTATGTTACCAAATAACATCTATTACATGAACTGCTAACACCTTTAAAATGCAATACTCAAACCATACTAAAAGACTTACTTCTTCTCCTATCCCATGAACAAAGAATGGAAAAGATGCTTCATTCAACGCATACATTAACTCCTAGCATTCCTCGAGATATTCACCTTCAACCCTACCACAAAACTAACCCTACCCCTCAACCCTAACCCAAATCCTAACCCTAGCCCTAATCCTAACCCTAGCCCTAATCCTAACCCTAACCCTAACCCTAGCCCTAATCCTAACCCTAACCCTAAACCCTAACCCTAAACCTAACCAAACCTAACCCTAGCCCAAAAGCTAACCTCAACCCTAAGCCGAAAACTGACCCTAAATATGACCCCAAAACTAACCCTTTCCTTGACCATAGCCCTAGCCGTAAGCCCGAAAACTAACCCTAAGCCTAACCATAGCTTTAACCCGACTCCTAACAAACCCAACCTACCTTCAAAGCAAATTCATACTTACAGGTAAAAAAGTGATGACGTCAAGCAATTTAAGCCACGTTGCTTAACCCTTTAACATTTTTTATGCAAATTATCGTTCGCCGGCGAACGATAACTTTCCTTGCTTGGTGTATAAAGAGAATTAAATGTATTACAACACCAACAACACCAGTCACATCCTGAAATAAAGCTGTTTCCTGAATAGAACCCTTTAATTAAATTGATTGAAATGCTCCGTTGTAACTTTGGGTAAACCTTGTGCTCACGAAGTTGTTGAAAACGAGGGAATACTTGTGAAAACCATGACATGTTCATATGCACCTAAGAAACACAATAGACAACAAATTGTACCCAAGTTTGGTCAGTGACATGAACCTATTGCGCCATTACTGTTCCTGCCCTTGAACCGCTCTCAGCTCCAATTCTCCAGCCACAGCATACCAAAAACATTCGTTTTGTCCGGTTTGAGGGTTCAAATTGCGACACATTTGACATCACAACTCCCTAGGGAGTCTCTATGTTCGTAAAAACGGTATATAGTTATAAGCACTTTCTGTCGATTTGAACATTACCAAATGGCTCCATAACAAGGACTCTCTGAATCATCCAAAATAAAAGAAACGTTAAAGGGTTAAGCCGAATACAAGTTTCTACGGAGATCATTGACGAAAACCACAGCCTAGTCCCTAGGCGTTTCCTCTTTAAACCCTTGTCAGCGCGAATTCTGGGAAGGAGTGGGCGAAAGACCGCCTAGCAAATATTGCCAAAATACCCCTGATTTTAGCGCAAAAAAAACCCTGGTTGGAATTTATCAGTTTCCACACCGTATCGTGTGAAAGCTTTCCGCCGATGCGACAAATCCGCAAATGACGGTAAGTTCTAAATTTGTGGAATAACCGTTTTAGTCCTTTATTTTGCGTTGCTTTTCCGTTCAAAGTTCTGTCGTGTTCATATTAGAGTTTTTATCGTGAGCATAATTTTTGTAGATTCAGACGAATGCGATGTGGACACCCATCCTTTGTGCAGGAACCTCAAAGGTATATTATGCCATTATTGTAAAGCCTGGTTTTCACTAGCGACGCAAGCACAAGCGCAAGTATAAGCGCAACCATAAGAAGCTTATGCCAAGTGAAAACGACACAACGCAAGCATAAGCGCAAGCACAAGGAAAATATATATATATATTTCTCTTTAAACAGTAAAAAACTATTATTATTACTATTATTATTATTATTATTACCCCTAGCTAAATCTTTAAATCTTTAAATCTTTAATGAATTTACTCCTAAAACAGTAATAACTATATTAGGATGTTGGATGTTCCTGGTAAAATAGTGAGTAAAATAAAAATGAATAAAATTTGTGAGAGCTGTCACGAGGAATTACGTAACAATACAGTACGCCTAGATAGGTACAATGCAAAAAACTGAAGATCTTAACAATTTTGTGAGAGATGTCACGAGGAATTAAGTAAAAATACAGTACACGCAGATACGTACTTAACGGTATTGAGGGCAAGTGTAGAGCTGTGCATTCTAATCTATGGCTTGGTCATGATATGTTAGCCATTTTCCCTGGCAGAAACAGCATGCATAATTTTCTCTTACTCCGATAGGCACCGAGGTGGCTCGTGTCGGGCCTGTCTTCTCACGAGGAGACCATGATGATGGTGGACGGGGTGTGGAACTGGTGGGAATTTACTAGCCGTGGAAATTTAAAAGCGTTCACAGGTTAAAAAAAAAAAAAAGAAAGAAAGTCAGAGGATGCTGATGTCAGTTGCACGGGTGCAGACAGCTGTCAGTGATCACAGTGTTATGGTCTGTGTACATGGCTACAGATTTGCATTGATGTTGTTATCGGCCGTGAGATACAATTAAATCTTTTCCAAAAACTCCATATTGGTTTGAAACAAGGAATACACAGTACTATAATGCCTTGGTGAAATACGATTGTCCGGGTGAATACAGTGTCTTAGCCTGCATAACATGCGAGAAGTTTAGCCGAGCGAAGGACGAAACACGAGCGCGTAGCAGGATCCGGGGAGACTCCCTTATTTGTCCTAAACAGGTATATGTATTCTGCCTTGAACGGGGTTTCTGTCTGGACCGGAAGCCTTGAGCAGAGTGAAAGTTGCAGTTACGCGGTCTACATGTTTGGTAAAAATTTTTACTAAAATTATAATTCTATGATGTCATTTTTTTTTTTTTTAAGGAAACATTCTGTATGTGAAATAAAAAACAAATCAGGGTAAAAAAAGGTCTTTTGTCATAAACGTGATACTAGTAGCGAAATGAACATTTTTTACTCGGGCTTCCCGCGTTTCGCTGGTCGCCAGGGTCTAAAATTACCGTCCGTTCTTCTTCTTATTCTTTGTCGTCGAGTTTGATCCACAAAGCTCACTTCCGGCGTTTCTGCGCAAGTGCTAACTAAAATTAACAAGTCACAACAGCAAGAATGATGCCTGTTGTCACGTATCGGAATACGTCGATTTCACCTCGTGTCTTTGAAGTCTGAACAACTAATATGTTAAGAGAAGTGTCTATACGAATGTTTGTAAGTTCAACTACGAGAAGAAAGCTTTTACATGACCAATTTTATTTCCAGATGTTTTGAATTAGACGGCCGTGTTTCCCCGTGTCCGCTCCATTGAGAGGTACATTTTGTTGAATAACTCAAGTACAGGATATCATGTACGAAAATGGAAGCCCTGCAAAACGACTGAGATTTGGCTTACATTTGACTGGAAGCCGTTTTGCAGCTAATGAGCAGTCAAATGGAAGGCATCTTACAGAATTTAGAGAAAACTGTGGGCTGCACTTTGACTGCACCGATCCATATGCATGATCTGCAGCAGCCAAGCAGCAGTCATTTAGCGGCTGAAGGTTTGCTGCTGAATGACTGCAGTTTGACTTGCGTGTAAAATTATCAAGTACAGGATCTATAAATAAGCTAGCTGTGGCCCGCTTTGCACGAATATATAAAAACAAAGCCATGAGCTAAAATATCGGACTGAAGACAATTTTGTTGAAATTTTAAGCTTAAAACCTTAAGACTCGTCTATGTTCGCGCCGCGAGCTTGGACGCCATAGCGCAATCACTCTCTGCAATGCGGTCAACACTATCATATACGGTAGATGGATCCCTTTAGTTTGTGATTTAGCTTAGCAAAGTCCGTAGCGCCACCAGCCATTAGCTTTACTCCTATCCAACATCAGCAAAATGCCACCACTGCAGGGTATAAACTTCGCCATGTGTTTGGAGATCGTACAGCGCGGATTTGGGACATTTGAGACGTGTATTGTTGCCATTTTGTGACCATTCTCGTCCCCAGAGCCACTCGTCTTAAAATGTCGTTCACGAGTGGCTCTGGACGCGCCAAAAAATTCGAATTTTTTCATTTGCTGACAAAAAATTTTCCCTCCTAGAGTAAATTTTCTAATTTCAATGAAATTAGTCTCGTTCAAAGCTTCGCCGAACCAGCTTTCAAGCCAGCCATCATAAAAGTCAAAGCTGGACTGTCACTCCCTCCCTGAGGATACATATCTGAGCATGAGCAAAAACATTCTTGGCTATATGACATGCGCTACCGGATGTCCGTGATTTACGGACATCCGGTAATTGCTGCTACCAGAGCCCTTCGTTTCTCTGACCACGTGACCAAAAGAAACGGAGGCTCTGGGAACGAGAATGTTTTGTGACCATCTCATGCGGTAATTGTACAATCGAACTCAACCTCTGCTGTTTTTGACAAAAAGCGCGCAAATTTTAGATGGAGTATCTTAATTTCGGGATGACAAGAGTGGAATATCTCTTGGATCTTGCCAGGACATTAACAGTATGCGATGTATGGACATTATGGACATGTATGGACATTAACAGTATGTGAAAGAAGTGATTTTCCCGGCATCTTTGTTGGAGTTTATCCGTGGAAGCAAGCAGCGTTCTGGTGTTTTTCGGCGGCGCTGCAAAATGTGAACAATGCATTGGGATGTTCTCCTCTTTGCTGTAAAAGTTAACTGATAACCTCCAGGAAACTTGCACCCATGTAATTTTTTGGATTCCGAAGAAAGGGAAGCAGCAGACTGATCGAGACTGATCTACATGTCGGTGAGCAACTTTCACAGCTCTGTTTGTAGCCGCAAACGAAATTCAGCCATGAAACTTTTCCTGTTTCTTCGGAATTAATTCTGTAATTTGGCAGCTTACGACAAATTCTCTTAGATTATTGTTGTTGATACAATTCACTGGATTGTAATAGATTGAAGATTTTTTGTGTATTGTGGTCATCATCGAACATAAATTTAGTCATCTCGGAGCTGAACAAAATTAACTTAAGCTTACCGATCGATTAGAGAGCAAACTTCCCTTACAATGCGTATACTGGTGTTTTGTTATGATTTTATAGAAAGAAGTTAGCCTCGTTGTTTTCAATGTACGTTTGTGATAGCTACATATACAAGTTCTGTATTTTATTCAAATAATAAATACTTGGTTTGGTTGTGACTAATTAAACCAAGTTCAGTTCTGCTGTTTGTATTGATGATCATTTGTACAGTACTCAAATGACTGTAAAGCTGGTCAAGTAATGCTCAAAAGAAAATTAAATAAATTTCAATCAAAGTCGAGAACAGTTTATCTAGAATCCAAATTTCACAATCTCATGCCCATCTGCTCCACGTGTGGTGCATAAAACACACGAATTTTACTTAAGGATTATAAATAGAAATTTGACTGTTTTTCAGCTGCAAAAAGGCTTTCATCATCGTGAGCTTATCTGCGCAATGACTGCATTTCGTTGATCTGACTGACAGTTTGCAGCTAAAGTGTAGTCAATAACAGGAAATACCTTGAATTCCTGAACTTTATAGGTAAACATCAATTTGACTGCAGTTTGACTGCTTCTTCAAATTGACTGCAGAGTGGCTGTATTTTGACTACATATGAAGTCATACAAAAGTCAAAAATTGAAAGAAATACAGTCAACCTGCAGTTAGCTCAAAACAGCCAAATTGCAGTTATGTAGCAGGTAATCTACGGTCAACAGAAAGTCAAAAAAAACAGCTGCTGCAGCACTGCCAATTCGGTGAGGGAATTACACCTCTGACACTTTGACAGGTAGTTTATTTACTATTTTTTCCACAATATCTCAATTTCTGGACATTAGTTTTTGAATGATAAGCGATTAGTTTTTATTTGCGTGACTTGAAACTGACCGCAGAAACGTTCCTTTGTTGTTTCAAATGACCCTGGATTGACAGGTGGTGTTTTGTACTACGATCGCAAAGCATTATTTTCGTGCATTTTCAACATGGCGGCAAACTGACTTGTCCAACCGTAATTTTAGGGGTAAGAAAAGGGCTATTTTTGTGGCATCCGTAAAGATTTCTTTATTAATTAGTAAATTATAAGAAAGATCAAGTCTTTTTCTGACAACTACGCTGGTTTTTAGGGCAAAACATCAAAGACCTTGTGGCATAAATCATCGAGGAAAATGATCGATGTTTGGTCTGTAATTCAATGCGCGAGAACCGTCCACACAACGTGAGTTCTTTCTTCTAAACCAACGATCGAAAATCGCTCAAAATAAGAGAAAATGTACTCAATAAGTTCAGCAATATAAAAGTCTGAGGGCGCCCCTCGCTTTCTACCTGAATTATGGACTTAAAGTTTGGCGATTTTGAAGATGTCACCGCCTACAATGCAAACGCATGTGTTATGCAATTGAAGGCTCTTTTGAGACTGGACAATACTTTTGGTGTGCACTTACCGCTAAAACGTTCAGTAGATGCAGTTATGATACATTTAATATGATTTATTGTGCTTAAAGGCCATCACTACTGGATTTCCCAAACATGGATACATAATATATATAATTTTGATGTTATTGTATATTAAAAAGCTTTTAGATATTTATAATAATTTGTTCCTCCGCTTGACAGAGAGACAAAGTTTATGGATT
>JAEMWC010000050.1:270000-272500 GCA_016490735.1 Pachyseris speciosa | reverse complement strand
TGTTTGTTCTTATCTTTAATAACTCCGAGAACGTTCACAAATGATACCAATGAAATAAGAACAAGACAGTTTAGCCATGTTTTCCGAACGCGTGGGAGTCACAGCTCACACGACGGTGACAAGTTTCGGATGATCTTTGACCCCCGCTCCGGTTTCGACCACATCACCGCGTTTCTCGGAAGCCACAGGCCAGTCGGCTGATCCCATGAATGTGAGAAAGAAACACTTCTAGTATTCTGGGTACAATTTTAAATGAGAGTGCTCAGTGAACAAAAGACTTTTATTTCAAAAGATAACGAAATCAACCGCGGAATTTTTCAGTTATTTCTTTACGGGTATGTGTGTATACTAGCCAGGGACCTATGGCGCGCCGTTTGTTTCAAAATTATTTATCGAAGTGATGTTATATCCTGTATATTCTATGTATTATATTTAGCCTTGGTATTATTAGTTTGTTATCTATGAGATTGGTACTCTTACTATTTCGATTTCAATTTACTGCCGTGATGTAACATTTTCTGCCTTGATACCAATTTGCTACCGAGACTTGACTTTTTCGACCTTGATATAATTTTACTCCCGTGATGTGACTTTTTCTACCTTGATATCATTTTACTGCCGTGGTGTAACATTTTCTACCTTGATATCATTTTACTGCCGTGATGTGACGTTTTCTACCTTGATATCACCTTCTGCCGTGATACAACCTTTTCTACCTTGATACATTTCACTGCCGTGATGCAAACTTTTCTACCTTGATATCATTTTACTGCCGTGATGCAAACTTTTCTACCTTGATATCATTTTACTGCCGTGATGCAACATTTTCTACCTTAATATCATTTAACTGCCGTGATGTAACATTTTCTACCTTGATATCATTTTACTGCCGTGATGTGACTTTTTCTACCTTGATATCACCTTCTGCCGTGATACAACCTTTTCTACCGTGATATCATTTTACTGCCGTGATGCACCGTTTACTACCTTGATACATTTCACTGCCGTGATGCAAACTTTTCTACCTTGATATCATTTTACTGCCGTGATGCAACATTTTCTACCTTGATATCATTTAACTGCCGTGATGTAACATTTTCTAGGTAGGGTGCTGGCTCAGTCGCTGAAAGTGCCAGGAGTCAGGGGAAAAGGTCGAGCGATTTGGAGTCGGATATCTTTCTGACCCGTAACTTATCCTTAGTTGAGTCCTCGACATCCTAGACAATGGAGTCCCTGACCTTCTTATGGATCGCACCCAACATCGTTGTGTCAAGTCCGCTTTCACACTTATCCAGAGTAAATAATATTTAAAGGGATATCTTGCAACTAACGAACAATAAACGATCCGTGGGTGACGGCATGCAGCCCGGAAAAGCATTTAGTGGTGTTCATAAGCCCCGCTTTTCTAGTGAGGTTATCAAATAGTTTTTACCGTGAAAAATAAAGAAGAAAAAACAAAGCAGACAAACAAAGGAAACCATATCGCCACAGATGCGCTCTTTAATTATCACGATGTACATTATCAAGGTGCATTCTCTATATCTTTGCCTTGCTCAAGGGCCCCTAAGCGCTAAATTGATGACATGAAGCAGACCGAGACTATAAGATAGTGATTTTGGAATCACCGAAGAAATATAAGAATAAGCAGATAGATTTCATAATAAAAGAAATTCAACAACCAGTCTGCTACATTACCACCGCAAACAAGTACGACACACATACTATCCACCGTATTAAAGCAGACTCGCAGTTGTATTCAGACCGGTCACTGTACGACAGTGCTTAGAAGAGAACGTCATACCATGGTAGTAAAGTGATATCAAGATGTAAAAATCGCATCACGGTAGGGAAATGATATCAACGTAGAAAATGTTGCATCACGGCAGTAAAATGATATCAAGGTAGAAAATGTTACATCACGGGAGTAAAATTATATCAAGGTAGAAAATGTTGCGTCACGGCAGTAAAATGATATCAAGGTAGAAAACGTCACATCACGGGAGTAAAATGATATCAAGGTAGAAAATGTTGCATCACGGCAGTAAAATGATATCAAGGTAGAAAAAGTCACATCACGGGAGTAAAATTATATCAAGGTAGAAAAAGTCAAGTCTCGGTAGCAAATTGGTATCAAGGCAGAAAATGTTCCATTACGGCAGTAAAATGATATCAAGGTAGAAAATGTTGCGTCACGGCAGTAAAATGATATCAAGGTAGAAAATGTTGCATCACGGCAGTTAAATGATATCAAGGTAGAAAATGTTGCGTCACGGCAGTAAAATGATATCAAGGTAGAAAAAGTCACATCACGGGAGTAAAATGATATCAAGGTAGAAAATGTTGCATCACGGCAGTAAAATGATATCAAGGTAGAAAAAGTCACATCACGGGAGTAAAATTATATCAAGGTAGAAAAAGTCAAGTCTCGGTAGCAAATTGGTATCAAGGCAGAAAATGTTCCATTACGGCAGTAAATTGAAATCAAAATAGTAAGTGTACC
>JAEMWC010000050.1:52500-257500 GCA_016490735.1 Pachyseris speciosa | reverse complement strand
TATAGTTTTCATTTGTTGAGGTCACTGCTACGATATCCTTGCGCAAGCTTTGGGTTTATGAAGTGACGACGCTATCAAAAGGTGCAGCCACCCCCCACCCCTACCTTTACCTTTTTCCTTATCTGAAATAGTCAGCTAAACTGCAATATTTTAAGCCAAAAATGTTACCAGTATTCTCAAATTCAACCTACCAGGGCATGAATTCTGAACAATGGTCTCCGCTACTGGTTTAAGTTCGGAAAAACTAACAGCAGTGAACACGTTTTCACTTGAGCTGGCAATGTCGTTTAGCTGTGCCTGATCGACATTTTTCCCAATGCCAAGAGAAAAAACCTTCACGTTCTTGTTTTTGAGTCCGCGGGAAGCTGTCGAAAGTGGTGTGTATGCACCTCTATCTGTTGTTTGCTTTCCGTCAGTGATAACAATTGCAATCTGCAAGGAGAATCAGTAGTTTGCAATGTTAAGTACTATTGGTTTGGAGGAGTGTGCTTCTAAAAGGCGTTGCTCGTGAGGCCATGAAGTCCGCCTTGGACGGCACCACACCAACGTTAACTAATTTTAATGCCGCCCACTGGAACTGAGAACTACAGTATTCATCAAAACTAGTACGCCCTTGAAAACCCACAAGCAAAATGGATCCCTTGGAGGCACATCGAATATCCCTGCAAGGACCCAAAGGACCTCAAAAGGGTAACGTGAAAAAGTGAACAATGCACGATTTGTAGCCACATACATTACAAGCTGATGTCCACTATTTTAGCTTAAACAATGATCAGGTGTTGCAGGATAAACAGTGATTAAAAGGAAGGAATTAAACCAAAATCTGAAAATTAACGTAGGAGTTGTAAACATAAGATACCCGACCATTGCTTATGGTAACAACAAAACACCTTCGCTCAGCTAGTATGCAAGGGTCGTACGTTTATTCATCACAGCGAACAAACTGTTGTTCAACAATTTTTAGCCTACTGTAACACTCACGTGCAACAACAACAATATGACTTTCAGAGTAAAAAAACAACAAACACAGAAGGTGTTGATAAAAATAAATAAATAAATAAATAAATAAAATAAACTCAGCAAATTACGGCAATGACGTAAATTTTTCATACCTGAGGAAGGCGTGGTCTCATTCCAGCTGCTGTCGTAAATATTTCTCTGTCAGCAAGCAACAGTGCCTTGTCAATAAACGTGAGACCTCTCTGGAACCTAATTCGATCTATAAGCTGAGAGTAACCTTCCACTGTTATATCGGAGCCAGTGAGCGTGTTAAATCTGAACTCCACATTAGCATTGCTACTATAGGCCACCACAGCAATACGGGTCTTGTCGGGGCCGACATTAAACTCTTTAACCATGTCTTTCAGGAACTCCTGCATCTTTAACCAGTTTCTTCTACCGATGCTTCCAGATGAATCCACAATAAAAGCGACATCTGCCACGGCATTACAGACAAATTCTGAGAACAAAAGAATCAATCAATCAATCAAACAAAACTCAAAATAAACTCGAGTGAATAGGAATAGTTCTTTATTTAATCACGGTAAAATCCATCAGGAGTATAAAAATTAGAAATAACCTAACTATCCTAAAAAAAATGCAAAAACTAACTACAACTAATCTAACTAAAAGAAGTTTTTCATGAATGCCATGTATACTCTAACATTAAAAATGAAGATTAACTAATCGTTTAAATTAACTTAGAGATTTAGCTTCTCTCACATCACAGGGCAGGCTGTTCCAGAGAACTGCTGTGCAATAACTAAAGCTGTTTTTCATGAAATTAGTTCTCGGAAACGGGACAAATAACTTGTTAACTGAGTCCCTCAGGGAGTAACGTGTTTCATTTCGTTTAACAAATTTAGAGGATAAATATTAAGGAACAAGACCATTTAAAGACTTGTATCATGACCATTAAGGCTTTCTGTATTTGAAATTGAGTGCTCTAGTCTTTCCAATCGAGTTGTCTAATTAAGCGGTTAGCGTCAGTATCATAGCTAGAAAAGGTTAAAACGCGAGCGGCACGGTTGTGAGGCTTCTGTAGCCTGTCAAATAATGTTTTACCACAATTTTCCCAGACAAGATAGCAATAATCGAAGTGAGATTGAATTAGTGCGTTGCATATATAATGAAGAGTAGGTGGAGGAACAAAAGGTCTTTTTATTGCTCCTATCCCGGAAGCGACCTTTCTAGATAATTTATCAATGTGTGTTTGCCACCGTATATTTTCGTCAATAAATATTCCAAGCGATTTGACAGAGGAAACATGTCCTATCGGAACATTATCAAGTGAGAGAGAGTTCAAGTGGGTTCGACAAAGTACTCAATTTTTGTCTGGAGCCAATTAGCATAAATTCAGTTTTAGCAGTGTTCAAAGTAAGTTTATTGGAAATAAGCCATTTGTTTAGGTTATATAAATCGTGATTGAGATTTAACTGTATTGAATTCACATCAACGCCCGCATAAGTGATGTGGGTGTCATCAGCATACATCCTAGGCTGGCACGATGTTAGGCAGTTTGGCAAGTCGTTAATATAAATAAGAAATAAAAGAGGGCCAAGGATTGTTCCTTGCGGTTCCCCGCATTTAAGTGAACAGATTATAGAAAGAAAACTATTAACGACACATCGTTGTGTACGATTAGTTAAATATGACTTAAACCAGTCAAGAGCTGTTCCTTATATTCCGTTCATTTTAGATAAAAGGATATCATCGGTGTCGAGTGCCTTTTTTAAATCAAGAAAAAACCACAGTATTAACATTACCACGATCAAGATTAAAGGCCCAGTTATCAGTAGCTTCCAGAAGGGCGGTTACAGTTGAGTGTAATGAGCGAAAACCCGATTGATGATTGGAAATGATATCTCCATTGGTCAAAACGTTATAAAACTGGTCATAAACAATTCTTTCAAACACTTTAGCTATAACGGAAATGACTGAAATAGGTCGATAATCATTTAGATCAGATGGCTCACCTTGCTTCAACAACGGGAGTAACTCTAGCACATTTCCAATCATCAGGAAATATACCAGAGACTAAAGATTTATGAAAGAGAACATATAGTGAAACTGAAATAAGATCAGCACATTCGCGAATAATTTTAGCAGAAATATTATCAAGACCTGTTGCTTTAGATCTACATAATTTGTTTAGATGTGAAAAAAACAATACTGCAGTTAGTCGAAGAGAAACTGAATTTGTTGTTATTTACATTTATATTATTGATATAACTTGAATCATTATTAGCAGTTGGAGGTATTTCATTAGCAAGTCTGGGCCAAATTTTGAAAGCTCACTAGAATTAGAGATGCATATATCATCACTCAAAACTGCTAAGTAGAGCAAAGAGACCTTTTCAAACTTTGTTAAACATTAACAAAGAATGAACAATAAGGTTTCAGGAAAAAAAAAAAAGGGGGACCTGTTCGAGAATTGTCGTAATTTTGTGGTATAGGGTACCAAATCTAGACTGAAGTAATATGTTTTGACGTCCTCCATGCATTATCAGAAGATACACGCAATGCCAAACGAAATCTTTTTTGTGGTATTTTTTCCTACTTATTCTGTGGTTCGTGACGTCATTGGCGCCTCTTTACTTTTTAAAACCACAAATTTCTCTAAATAAATCAAAACGTAAGGTTTACACCGTCCATTCTATAAAATGCAGCCACTTGACACCGAAAGACTTTGAGTAACTTAGACATTCAGTAATAAATCACAACGGTTACCAGAGGTAATTCTCTCTTCAGAAATTAGTGTTGGCTTACCTGTTGGGATGGGTGTTGTGAGAGGAAGTGTTGTAGGACGTGCTGAAGCAAAAAGAAAAAATGTCGTTTTAATCATCAATTGTTTGCATATTATCAACTTTTAGTCTCTTGAGTAAAAAAGTTAGAAATAATCCTAACTTGCGCAATAATCTTCAAAATTCAAAATATCATAAAACCATTATCGACCATACCAAATAAACAGATTCCTCTCTTTATTGAATCGGCTCTGCCATCCAATGTCCCAAATGAGTCCACTGTAAACACATTGTTAGGTCCAGAAGCAATTTGGTTAAGTTCCGATGAGTCTACGTCTTTTCCTATACCCAACACGAACACGGCAGCCTTTTTACTCTGGAGGCGAGAAGAGGCTACGCCAAGAGGTATGTATGCCCCTTGATTAGTTGTTTGCTTCCCGGTCGTAATAACAAAAACTGGCTGCGAAACAAGATAGAGAAAACTTTATATAAAGCGATACGTAACAGAACAGTGGGTGATTCATTGTTTTAAAGTGCACACGAATCGAAATTTCAAAGCCAGATTTTTCCAATACGAAATTGGTGTTTTAAGAAACATTTTGGGCGAAAATAATTTACTAAAAGTAAAATGCGACAAAAGTTGGGCCTTTCTCACTAAAATTCTAGACAAAGACCTGGGATCTCATGAATAGTCATTACGTCATTCGTGTGTACGAAGTCGAGTGTGTCACTCTGTTTTTGAGTTCCGTGGAATAAAAATGTGGGAGAACTACCAAGATTTACTACCGGGGCCGCCCGCAACATTTTCCAAATTTAAGCTTCTTCACCTTCGCAGATGTTTCACGCTTGAACATTTCACACGAATGACGTCCCAGAGACCTTTTGGCCGTTTGGCCGCGCGCAAAATGTCTCAAATTTTAGGCTACGACGTGAATTTTGGAGCCCCTGTAAATGGTGAATCCTTGCAAAAACAAAAACAAAAACAAAAAAAAGGAGGGAAACGACTGAAAATAAAATGTGGGGATTATAAGCTATCCTAAAACGTAAAAAAGAGAGAGTTAATTTTCGATTCATGTGCACTTTAAATACAATGTTATGTTATCCTAGTGATGTATTCATTAAAAAGCACTTTACCCTTGAAACATCTCTCATTCCACCAGCAGTAGTCAACACGTTCTTGTCTGCTAGGTCCAATGCTTTGTCAATTCGCCTAGAACCACCCTGGCACTTTAGGAGTCCAACTCGTCTGTTGACTTCCTCGCCATTCAGAAGGCTTCCAGTTAAGGTGTTGAATTTAAGAACCACCTCAGCATCCGTGCTGAATGGGATTAGGGCAACGCGACCAACAGGTTTTGACACGTCGAAAAAGGTAACTAGAGTTTTGACAAACTTCAGCACGCGATTCCAGTTCTCAAGATCATCACAAAGAGACGCATCAATAACGAAAGTGGTATCCATAGGAATAGGGCAAACGTCTTCCGCTGGAGAGAAAGTATAGTACAAACAAATTCATTACAAATGATCTTAGTATATTGCTTGAGGCACACACATTCTACAAAGGTGTTTCAACTTTTAAGCTTTTACCTACAAACTTGACTTATAACGCTGAAGAACTGCCCCGCAGCGAAATGCAATAGGGTAGTGTAGCGCTTAAAAAACATTATAAATTGTTCAAATAATACACCATTTTGCTACCGATCAGTTCCTCGTGAATTGTGGGTAGATCCAGTCCTTTGAGGTGGCAAACGGCCATTTTAGGACGTAATTTGAAATTCTAATTTTGGCCGTTTGCACCCACAAGAACTGGATATACCCACAATTCACCAGGAACTGATCATTAGCAAAATGGTGTATTACGAAAACTAGGATTGGTTGAATCAACATATGCCCCAACAAGAACTGGATCTACCCACAATTCACCAGGAGCTGATCATTAGCAAAATGGTGTATTACGAAAGCTAGGATTGGTTGAATAAACATTAGACTGTTCACAGTCCTCTATTTTTCCGTGAGATCGACGAGATCGTACGCGGCTTGTTTATGGCAGCCATCTTGATTTTCCAACGTACCGAGTCAGTGGGCCTCGGGGATTTTGTATCTCTAGGGGGAGGAGGGCGAGAAAAATAGAGGGACTGTGGTAACATCACTGCGACTCGCGTTCAAGGAGCGCGTTCCTCCAGCAACGCAGCTATCTGATTGGTCATTAAACAATAAGGGGTTAATCTGTGTTGACAACACGTTTGGCATACACTGACAAGCCGTTGACAAGTCGACAGTTCTAAAAATGGCTCTCGAGCGCGGGAGATCAGTTTCAGACAAATCGTTTTCAGACAGATTAACTAAGCGCCTTGGAGGTTTAGTTTTGAAAGAGAAACAAGAAGAAGCGTTGAAAATTTTGCTGGATGGCAAAGATGTATTTGCTGTACTACCAACTGGCTTCGGGAAGAGCTTAATATATCAAAGCTTTGTCATTGCAAAAGAAATGAAGGAATGTGTCACTGATCTGTGTTGTTTACTTATCGTCCCGCTTCGCAGCATCGTGGAAGAGCAATTTTGGTATGACAGCCAAGGGTTTCGAGAAATCCAGCGAAGCCTTGAAGGACATTAAAAGCATGTCCGACATCATCCAACAATACGCTTAGCGGAAAATCTGCACTGGCTTCACTGCCATCGAAGAAATCGTCACTGTTTGGCGTTTCGTTTAGAGTGTCGCCCAGATCATCGTTTCCGTTGAACAGCATAGAACGTTTCGCTCTTACCCTAAACTTCTGGCTCATTTTCGGCTCCCGAAACAGCGGAAGAATTTGTTTTCCTTGAGTGCTTCGGTATCGGCGAGCTGTAAGGCCGGCTCATCTTGATATTTCTCGGAGGAGAAATGACATTCAACCTTTTGAAGCAAGTTTCCACGCAAGTTATGTTTTCAGAAACAAATGCTGCCTTTATCAATTCGCATAAGGTACTGACATTCCGAATTTTCAGGGCACATTTTGCACAAACACGGAAAGACTTCCCCGTATCTTGTAGGATAACTACTCCGACCATGCTTTCCAACGAGCTCGGCAAGGGGAGTGCTGCTAACTCCTGATTTTTGCGGAATTTTAAACAAATTCTCCGTGGAAACACGGTATCTGCCAGGAGTGCTCGATGGAGCCGATCTGCAAAATAACCGCTCTGCAGGCCGATTTTGGGCTGGCTGGCAAAATGTTTGCTGAAATAAAAATCTTGCTGGCAGTGTTATTTTAACGAAATTTTGCTAGAATTTGTGTCCGTAATGAGTCTTACTGGCTGACAGGAATCAAAACACGTTATTTCTGGCAGTTGTCTTATTTTAGTTTTCATGCTGGCTGAGAGTACTGAGGGCGCACTTTTATCTGCGTGAGATTGAAAATAAAAAATAAAGTTAATGAAAAACAAACTGTCGTTGGGCTCGTAACGCAACTTTCAAGAGTCTCAACGTATTGAATAGCATGTGCTGTCAGTTGGCTTCGTATTTTGGTGGATTTTTATCCGCAAGAAGATAGGACTTCGGGGAAAAAACTAAAAGTAAACAACACGGGATACAGATAGAAGCCTACTGCCCGTCTTAGGAACGATCTGTCATCCGAAATAAACCATTCGACATATTTTGCCCAAAAATTAAGTTAAAATCAATACTTAGCTGGCTCGGTATTTTTCTTCCTTACGCGACTGCTGGCTGGCAAACTGGAAAGATTCCACCCGTGCTGGCTGGCATTTCGTGTTTGTGGCATTTTCAACTTTGCTGGGTCGTTGAGAAACGACACGCTCGTAGCTGGCTGGGATTTTTATTTCTCAAACGTTTTGCTCGCTGGCGTTGAAGAGCGGTTATTTTTTTGCCAGGAAAGTTAAATATTAAGGAAGATTGACAGGGGGACACTCAGCTAGTGTTTAGTACATCGTACGATAAAAATTCTCAGAAAAGGTCGTTGGGTACTCCTGATCTGCCAGAAGACTTAAAATCAACGCAACAAATACGACACGCACTAGAAATATCTGGCTTTTTAGCTGGTGGTTTAACCTTTATTTTGGTGTAGAAGAGAGCATGTTCACCGCCTCCATTGGAAAACGATGTTTTGAGTTCACGCGACATTGATGTATCAAATGTCCGACTGGGTATTTTCATTTGCCATGTTTTCTATCAGAGGCGGAGTTTGTTAATTAATAAATTGGGATAGGCGTTAAATTCCTGTCACGCCCCTAAACGCGAGTCGCAGTGACGTTATTACAGTCCCTCTATTTTTCTCGCTTCCTCCCATACCGTCCCCCGCCCCCTAAGTAGGTTTGACACTCTTCTCCAGGTTGACTCGGTACGTTTGAAAATCAAGATGGCCGCCATTAGCAAGCCGCGTACGATCTCGACGATCTCACCGAAAAAAGGAGGACTGTGAACAGTCTAAATAAACATATGCCCCAACAAGAACTGAATCTACCCACAATTCACCAGGAACTGATCATTAGCAAAATGGCGTATTACGAAAGCTAGGATTGGTTGAATCAACATATACACGCGCCCTACGTCAAGCGCAACCTCTTCCCACGGTCTCTCCTCTTCCCCCCCCCCCCCCCCCCCCCCTCCCTGGAGAGAAGAGACCTTGGTTGAGGCTCGTCAGGTGTCTGAGAAAATTGAAGAAGTTAGGGAGGGGTCCTTATATCATTTCAATACTTGTTGCCGTTTGTTTTGTCACAATCCAAGCGGGGCTTTCGTGTTCTCTACTCGCTGACAATTTTATGCAGTCAAAACAAACTTTCTGCCGGTCGACTGGGTTCTGGGAAAGTCATCGGCTTCAAAACAACACTCATCCGTTTGAACTAAAAAGTTTATTTCTCTGCTATTCAAAAAGCTTTCGATCACGATCACTGGTTTAGTATCGAAAGCCGAGCATGGAGTGACGCGAAACGCAACCGCAATTTAGTGTTTTATCTGATATAAAGAATAGCGTGTTCCCAATCTGCTTGAGACGGCATATGAGAAAGATAAGAGCCCTAATACGCCCATGGACTCTTCATGGTTGCTGTGTAAAAGTTTCGTTTTCATTCGCTAACAGTTCAAGTATTGACGCATCCGAATCAATGCTGTAACAAATCAACGTGGTGTGGTACATTTGAGAAGATCGAATGATAATCGTTTCCTGTGAAATGCGCCTCCAATGATTTTCACGGTCAAAGCTTTTCGACAGCCTCTGAAAAATATAGCTCGTTTATTTCTTCTTCTTTCCGAGCCATTTCGAGTAAAATATAAATTTCAAAGAAACTTCGGCTGACAAAATGCTAGTTGAGTTAACCTCTTGGCAAACGAGTGGCTGTTTTGTTTCATGATATGCAAAATTTTGGCGTCCGTGGTGCTCTTTGGCTTACCAACGGAGAATTGACCGCCGTGTCAAAGCGAATCGAGGAATTGTGTACAACCCTTCGCTCTGACGAAGGGATAGTGATCTGAAGCTAAATGTAAACATTTACCGTGCAATTGCTTACTTGTGTTCTTAGAAATTAATATTTACGTATCACTTTAAGCCTTGATCCCGACTAGTTACCCTTTAGCCGTTCACAACTTTTGTTTTACCTTTCAGCCGTCGCTTTGTAATTTTGTTTTGGCGGCTGAGGATTTATCAGGATTTATCCCACTCGACATGGTCCGCTCGAGGATAACACGCTTCGTAGACTTTCGGTACTTTACCGTTCTCCCCTAGGCTCAGTAGAGACAACTTTCACACTAACCCGCCCCTCCCTGAGATCTTGGGAACGAGGTTGCGTCACGCGTGTGCATTGTGCAATTCTAATGCACGCAGGCTACGTTACAAGTGTGCATACGCGAAAATCCTTGGACATCTTATAAAGACATTAAAGCAAAAACAATTAAATATAGGTGATTCAACCCTATTTGACATTAATTTGAACATAAAGCAAAATTTGGGGGTTGGAATGTGCTCAAATTTATCAACTAACTTCAGTGATGAAAGTTCGCACAAATCTCCGGGGCATTTTATAAAAGAAATTAAAGATCCTCGTGCACTGTTGAGTAATACATGCACAGTTCGTGCTTCTCTAGGCACTTCTCTTGTGTTCTTATTGTATGCTTATAGAAGACAACATTGACTCGATGCGGTTAAAACATGTTTGATTCGGACGAAAGGAGCTATGGGCCACAAAATTACCCGGAGTACCACAACCTCCGCAAGAGTATTGTTTATAACCATTTGATTGTTCAAAGGCAGTGTATAGCGGCTGTAATTCTACTTGAATTGATGGGAGATGGAGATGCAATCTCCATTCCAAGCTTTCGTTTTACTGTGTTCCCTTTCAGCAACGTCAATGATCCTTCTTCCTTGTTCACCATTTTGACAATAGGGAGCTTCATTAACAAGGACGGCACCGGCAACGAGAACATCGTGAAAACACCACAGAACAATAGGTTTAATTAGCAAAAACAATCGCTCAGCACGTGCGCGTTTGAAATTTCAGAACGTTTTTTTGCCGTCCCCTGCAAAACAAAAACCTGAAATGACCAAATTCAAGATTTTCTCCGGAACGTTAGCGCATCGCGGTAAATTGTTCTTCTTTTCTTTACTTTAACACATTTCATGGCAATTTAGTTCCTGGATAGTTGGTCAACATTTTCCCAGTTAAACAAATCGGAATAATGGGGAAAAATTACACAAACACGAGAAGTTAGAATTTGATACGACGTTTTCGTTGTCGTTGCCGTCGCCGTTCAGCGCTGAAGCTCTATAATCGGCTCAAACAGCCGTGTAAACAAAACGCGGTATCTGTAGCCTGCGTGTAGGCGTGCAACAAAGAAAATAGGAGACGTCTGCACGCAGGCTACGGTATCTGTGGTTACAAGCTAAACGAGATAGCGCAGCTCGCATGCGCCACCAAAACATATTTGTTTTAGCTGGCCAAACGAACTTAACATCACCAAACAAACAGGAAAACAAAAGAAACGTTTTAAGTTGCTTGATTGGCCGGTGCTTTGCAATATAACAGCAACATGAGTCATATTCAATCAAAATACAGGTACTTGGTTACCTGGCGTCATTGGCACTAATGTTGGTGCTTGTGTTGGCACTGAAAAAATGAAAACATTGTTGCATTTCACATGAGACACAACCGTACAGCCAGTTTCAACCAACTATTCTATGAATGTTAAATGGTCAACGACAGGAAACGCAGAAATTAGGCTTCAAGGCCTTCTGCTCTTGTAACGGGAGTAACCTTAGGGCATTGGCAAACGGCTTAAACTATTGTGTCTGTCCTCTTATTGATGATGAATTGCGTTATAACATTGTCAAAGTGCTGTGAAAACCACGAGCCGAAGGCGAGTTATTTCCACAGCAAAGGTCATTTTTGTTTTGTTTATAACAACAAACCCCAAAAGGGCCAAATGCTGGGTTTAAATGACAAGAATTTGAACCGTAAACTACCGCAAACATACGAAGTAAATGAATTTTATTCAAAGTTACGCGAAAATTGTCAATAGCTTTTCTCGCTTTCTGACCGGCTATTTACAACAGCTAAGAAACTATCATTGGCTAAAAGTTGACAGTTTGACGTGAGACCCATGCCTTGCATAAATCATTACCAGAAATCGGCGACATTTTGCTCCCGCGCGGTTGCACGCTAGACACGCGAGTTTCCAAGATGGCGGCTTTTGAGCGAAGGCGTCGAGAGCGACTAAATTAAGGCAATTCTTTACACCAGCGGACCTATGCAAAAAAGGCTTGGTTTCTAATTCAATAATGGCTAGCGAGTATGGAGAACAAGCAGAAACTGTTAATTAATTAATTGCCTTCGACCATTCTCAGGGGAGTGCTTTGCTCCTTGAAGCCTAACATCGACTGGCTGCGAATTTTGCACTTTTTCGTCGTGATTTTGTCTGGACTTATCCTTCACAGAACCGGTTAAAAGCGCTATTTTAGAAAGCTCATTCCCTAGTAATATTACTCGAACGTGCGGAAGATTGTCAGAACGAGGAATACATTGCAAAATTTGTATTAAAGGTAAGTAATTTTACTAAAATCTGGCTAAAATGGTGACTGTATAGGGGTCAGTAATCGAAGTTTTTCAATTGAAAATTGTCCAAGTTTTTTAATGTTTTCACTCTAAAAACAACACAAAACACTCCGTTAAAGGTTTATATTTCATATGTGATGTGCGGAAAATAAGCAGCATTGCCAACGGTAAATTTATCTGAAGTTTTCTGTTGAAATTCATACATTTTTTAGTAACTCCGGCGGCCATTTTAAAGGCCGCATGACGCATGAATACATTATCTCCTGATAAACGTGACACGCATTTCTGGTAATGTTAAAATCTTTATTTGCTGCAGAAAGTTCAATCAAATTAAAATAAGATCTGAAAAGACTTGTGGAGATGTAAAACGTTTATGTTTAAGTCAGGGCCTTGGCCTGAAAGCGACGAAGACTTTCGTCTGGCTGTTCCTCAGTCATTCCGAGCAAGTTTTTTGTTTAGTTCATGTTCAGAGCACCAGGCGGAAAATTTAACACAAGGTACGTCGGTGTCCAATGAACAGTTTACGAGGAGTTGTTTTGATTCTGGCGAAACTTTTGTTGAAACAAGAAGTCTATTAAATGTTTTTTCGATAGAAAATGGACTGTTAAAATTGTTATCGTGTGCCTTTACCTGGAAAAATCTTCACAAACCACTTTAACTTATGTTTTGATTAGATCCTTTGGACTCAGCGTTTCAAACAATTTCTTGAAAGTCAACTCCACTTAATTCGGAAACAAGGTTGTTTTTCTTTCAGTTGCTTCATTTTCAGGAACTTTTACATAAGACACGAGTTCAGTATATGATAATTCTAGCTCTTTTTCCCCCGTCAAGGCGGGTGTCATCAACAAAACTAAAGTTAAAAACAATATGAAAAGTCCTGCGTGTCGCCCTACTCCATCTTGCTACAGATTTTCGCATAAATTAAAAATTAGCCAATCAGCTCGCGAAAAGTTTGACAGTTATTGCAAAACTTTGCTTCAATATCCGTTCGATTTTGTTGAACAGCAATGTCGAAACCGTTTGCTAGTCCCCTTTCAGCCGTGTTGAATGTAAGTTGAATCGATGTTGAATGAGTTTAAAAGCGTTTAAACTTTGCTTCAACATCCATTCAACATTTCCTTTGTTATCGCGAATGTTGAACGATGTTGAAGCCATTTCAGTGTCACCCGCTTTCAACATTGCAAGGTATGCGCCTGCGCAATAATCGGTCTCACAAAGACGTATCCATAGTAACAACCGCGGGACTGAATACCAGGACTCCTGTGAAACTTTGTTGAATAAAATGTTGATGATGTGTTGAAACCGTTTGCCTCCCCCGGAATTCAACATCGTTCAACAAGGTGCAATAAAATCGAACAGATGTTGAAACAAATGTTAAAGCCGTTTGCCAGGGACTTTAGTTTGAGACATCAGTGCATCAAAATTCAGATGAGGATGCGAACCCTCGTTCCAGACTTTTCTGCAAGCTGATATATTAGCTCACCTCAGCCAAGAGAGATCAGCTTCAAAGTATATATTATTTCATTCGTTTGTATCTGGGAAAAAGATTAACCAACGCAGCCCAAACTAAACTAAACCTACCAGGGCAAGAATTCTGCACAATGGTCTCTGCTACTGGTGTAAGGTCTGCAAAACTAGCAGCAGTGAACACGTTTTTCCTCGAACTGGCAATGTCGTTAAGCTGTGTCTGATCGACGTTTCCTCCAATACCAAGAGAGTACACTTTCACATTTTTGTTTTTGAGTCCACTGGAAGCTACTGAAAGTTCTGTGTATCGGCCTCGATCTGTTGTTTGTCTGCCATCAGTGATGACAATTGCGACCTACAAAACGAATTATGTAAAAGGTCAATTTGGCATAATATCCACGAACTGGGAAGTTTAAGGTGTTAAATAACAAACTTCCCTTCAATATTAACAAAGTAGTGTAACCCCATACCCATCTGATTTAGGTAGACAGTTTTTATTTTTATTTTATTTTATTTTTTTGCATTTTCTTAATTTTTATTGATTTGAAGTTACTTACAATTTTTTATAAACACGCATAATTCATAAACAAACAGACACATTACATCATACATTTACGTACACGCACCTCAGTTCCTCTTAAACTCTCTTCTACTTTTAGATATAATGACTTGCTTATTACAGCGAAGCAGCAACACAAAATTATATATCAATCTAGTTGTTTTTGTACTTGCCCCATTTCATGTTGGGAGCTTTTAATTTATTATTTGATTTTGCGATCATTGTCTCCAGCTGGTAAATCATTTTAATTTTGGAATTAAATACTTTAATTGAAGGAAGAGATTTGTAGTATCTACAAGAATATAAGTACTGTTTAGCCACTATCAAAATATGATTAACAAATAACTCGTCTTCGCACCTTAGAATGCCAAACAGTATATCTTTGTCAGAAAGGTGTTCTATCTTAAGTCCTTGATTGTCAAGCCATTTTATAACCTCGGACCAGTAATGCTTAGAATAATAACAAGAAGTAAAAAAGTGCTCCAAGGATTCGCTCATATCACCACAAAAGGAACATGCCGGAGATGGTATAATGCCTATTTTGCTTAGAAAAGAGTTTGTTACAAGACACCTGTTACGTAATTTATACTGAAATTCCCGCGATTTTGTGTCCAAAGAAGTGCGAGATGGTAAGCTGTAAATCTCTTTCCATTCTAGAACATAATTAGCATAAAGGGTATTAAAATTCAGTTGGGCAGTTGGTGGAGTGATGACTCTATTTCGAAGTTCCTTATAGACAGTCTTTGAAACCACTGTTTCCAATAAAACATTTTTCCCATTTAGACTTAACTTGATTTCATTATGCAAATTGAAAGGCTCGTCAACTATAGAAGCAGACGTTGTTAATGATTCACGCCATTCAGCTGGTAAGGCATCGATTACAGAAATAAGTCTAAAGATATCTAATAGCGAGATGTTTAGTTCTCTCAACTTGTAATTACTTTAACAACCTTTATGCTAACTCATTGTTATCGCAGATCAGATTCCCCTTTCTAAGAATTCCTTTTTTTGCAAGATTCCCAAAATACACAGATTTGCCCCCGATACAGATGAATTTATTGTTCCACACGATAGCTTTGGAAAGATCTTGTCTGTTTTGATGCTGTAAACTTATGTGACTTGCTGCAGAACATTTTGCGAAGCTTCTGAAGCATTCTTCGTAAAATACTAGAAGTTTTATAGGCAATTTCTTCAAATCAAAATCACAACATAAAATAAATTTACCGCCAACAGGTTCAAGATAGTGCAGAAGAATTTTTTCCAGTTGCTCGGTTGATCGCTTGCCAATTTCTTACAACAAAGAACTCTTTGAGTTTCTATTATAGAATCTAAATGTGGAGCTTTAAGTCCCCCCTCTTCGATGTCACTGATAAGAGCAAAACGTTTGACTTTGTCCTTCCCCTTCCAGATAAAATCGAAAATAATCTTGTTCACGTCTTTCACTAGCACAATGATGAACAGGTAGGCAGAAAGGGGGTCTCCTTGTCTCACTCCCCTTTCAACTGCAAAGGGTTGAGTAGAAAAACCATTGTTTACGACACAACTAGAGATATTGTTGTAAAATGTATGAATCCATTGCAGAAATGATGGGCCAAAGCCAAAGGAGGATAGAGTACGAAAAAGAAAATCTCTACTTACAGTATCAAAGGCTTTTTTGAAATCTATACAAATCATTCTCCCCTCAAGATTACGCCTTTCTGAGAATTCCATGACATCTTCAATCGTTCTGACTGCGTCAAAAATGGTTCTTTCCTTAACATATGCACATTGATCATAATTTATGATATTTGGTAAAACATTCTCTAATCTTTTAGCAATAGCGTTTGACCCTATTTTAACGTCCACATTGATAAGTGAGATTGGTCTCCAGTTCGACAAGTCCCGCTTATCTTTATCCCTTTTCTCTGTTAAGATAATAATAGCTTCCTTCTGGGAATTTGATAACTCGCGAACAGAGCTTTTAGCTTTTTTATGCGTTTCTAGGTTTAAGAAATACTTATTGCTTTTTTCACCTTTCTCGTACCGAGTGGCTTTTGATCGAATAATGGCGCCTTTTGCGATTAGTTCGTAAATAGAGTCATATTCTATTTTCAACATTTCAAGCTCCTCCTGATTCTCAAAGGTTGGTGATTCGTTGGACTTTTCTTCGCAGATCCTCAGAGAGGTCTCAATATCAGATATCTTTTTTTCTTTTTTTACGCGCTTTTTCTTTGCTGTATTTTATTGAAACTTGTCTAATTCTGTACTTGATTAGATCCCACAACAGTCTTTTATCTGTAACTTCATCGAATTCATTTAACCACATAGGCACACTATCATTAATCAATGTAATAAAATCGTCGTCATCGGTAAGACTAGCATTAAACTTCCAAAAAGACGGACCATGCTGTGGTTTGCCTAAGCTGTTAAAATGAAGAAAAATTGCTGAGTGGTCAGAGTTAATCGAAGCAAGAATATCAGGTAGAGAGTTGGATATCTATTTTGGGTGGGAGGTGTAAGCACCCAATGAGATCTACTACACTCTACTGGAAATATGATCAAGCGTATCCTATTTCCTTAGCTTTACGTTGAAGAAAAGACGTCTGCGTTACGTCCTACTGATCGAGTTGTAAATTCGCGAAGGTGATTTGCTCTTGCTTAGCTGTTCGAATTGACGGACAGCTAAGATGACAGGTCTCACATGTCGTAGCACCGGCTGTTCTCACACAACCCTTCGAAACTGTTTCGGCAGGAGTCTAAAGTATTCGGCGAAAGAGTAAGTGACTCATCCAATAGAATTCGTTTAGCGGAGGAAGTCGATGCTTGTACACTGTCGTTCACAAGAGTTTATGCTTCCCCTCTCTCAGAGCGGCTTAATTTAGTAGTCTTTACTCTGTAGTTGTAAAGTAGTTCCTCGATTTCATTTAAGTTATAATGGAGTCCATGTCGCTCGCGCAGTTCCCCAAAATTTTGCAAAAACCCTTCGATATGGAGCGTACAGTGAATATTGCAGAAAGGATTTCTGTTATGAAGTTTGAATTCTCCTTTACCTTATACCGGAGTTTTCGTCATGTTGAACAATACATAAAACATACAGCAAACAGTCACACAGTTTCTGAGACATTGAAAACCGCGGTAAATTTATGCTGCATACATTTCTTGAGCCGCAAAGTTGATGCCTAACAATTGGAGTTGCTTCTAGTGATGCTTGGAACAAGATGAACAACGCCGTGCGTTACGGGAACGTCTTTTCACAAATACCGAAAAAACGAAAGGAACGTTTGCAGCGATATCTTACAGCAATAGGATCACTGTTCTAGAATCAGTGAGGGTCTGACATTTTTCATACCTGAGGAAGCTGTGATCTCATTCCAGCTGCTGTCGTAAATATATCCCTGTTAGCAAGCAACAGAGCCTTGTCAATGTACGTGTAACCTCTCTGGAACCTAATTCGATCTATAAGCTGAGAGTAACCTTCCACTGTTATATCGGAGCCAGTGAGCGTGTTAAATCTGAACTCCACATTAGCACTGGTACTATAGGCCACTACAGCAATATGGGTCTTGTCGGGGCCGACATTAAACTCTTTAACCATGTCTTTCAGGAACTGCAGCATCTTCATCCAGTTTCTTCTACCAATGCTTCCCGATGAATCCACAATAAAAGCCACATCTGCCACGGCATTACAGACAAATTCTGAAGGGAAAAGAAAGGAATAAAACAAAACAACCAAAGAAGTGAAAAAAATGATTTTTGCTGTTGTTGCCATTTTTGTTGTTGTTGTTGTTTGTTAGTTTGGTTTTTTTTTCCAAGAAATGCTGCAATTCACTTGCCAACGAGAGCTCTTAGAGCACAACAATAATATATCAATAATATATCACATTTATATTGCGCATTTTCTATGCAATATTCAAATGCGCATTACAACACTGGCCGGGGGACTTTGCCAGACTGCTTATAAAGCAGTTTACAATTAATGAAGTTGAGTTATGAGTGCCCCCGTAATGTCAATATCAAATTAAGACAGACACTAGGGGTGGTCACTGCCAGAGTTTTCTTACGTCCCTAGTGGTTCTTTTACGTCTCACAGAATCAGAGAATTATGAACAGTTGTGAGACGGGGCCTACGGTTTATCGTCCTTATCCGAGAAGACTAGAAAGTCTAACCGTTTGTAGATGTCATTACAAAGGTGGCACTTTCTCCTCAGTTATTTAAAGACCCTGAGTGTTGGTCCGGCCGGGGTTTGAACCCGCGACCTCCCGCACGGTAGTCCGGTGCTCTACCACTGAGCTAACCGGTCGGCGGTACATGTGGTGCTAGTCCTGTCGTGGTTTTCAAGACGTAAGACAATGGAATACGTTACATTTGAAGGATGTTTTCCTGCAGATTGAAAGTACTCACTTCTGTTATCACTCTTTGGTCGGCAGTTTATGAACTTTATTTACGACGTGGTACATGTGTGGTCGAGTGATAAAAAAAAACCCATAAAATCCAAAAGGAAGGGAAGGCGCACTCCCTGACGTAGTTCCCAAACATATATTTAGCGAGGCAGTAAGTTTGAGAGAATCAAGTTGCTCACTTTCACAAGTCCGTCTGTTGGCCTGTAGGACTAATCCGATGTTGCAAGAACACAAAAAGCTCCCGTCGGTATTCGTACAAATTTGTTGGCATCCTCCATTATTTACTTGGCATTCGTTTAAATCTGTTGGTATAACAGCAACAGCAAGACTATTAGTGAATTATCAACCTGCATTAGCTTGTTTTGGAAAGTAAACTACAGCCCATTTAAATTTTACCATATTTTTATAAGCATTTCACCACAATGTTTTAGACGCATTTCAATCGTAAGTTGCTGCATTGAGTCTGGAGCAATTTTTTTTTCTCCGGGTTCAATCGCCTGAGAGTACGAGAAAGCTCACCGCAATAGCATAATTATACCTGAACATGTGTTGCCATCTCCCGTATATCCTCTACGACAGCGGCAAACGTGGGATCCTTCAGTATTAAAGCATCGTGCCTTAGAGTCGCAGACATCTCTCTCACACTCATTAACATCTGTGTTGAAGAATACGTAGAAATTAACAAAACCTTTATTATCATCATCACTTTGCGCTCCCCGGAGGAAAACCGACTCTTACACAGGGTTACACTAATAACTGACCCCAATTAAATCAGATTAGATTAGAGGGTTTGTATTAAGCTATAATAGTTCCCTTACGACCCTGAACGCACCAGCTTTTATCTGGTCTCTATATATATAAAAAAATCCTTATGAAAGACATATTCACTGAAAGAAATGCGGAAATTTAGAACGGAGCTGGCGTGGTTCAGTTTGCTAGAATTCCTTTCATTTACTTTCTACTTTTCCGTGTTCGTCCCCAACTTACACGGCGCCAGAAACTGCGAGAAACGTCTTTAATGCCCTGAACTCATCCATCCCTTGTCAAATCACCGAAGACTGCCACAGACCTCAACCGAAGCAAGGAAGGAACGAACAAATTCTTGATTGCATTTTCGAATTGGCTGTCGTTCAATTTATACCATATTCCGCGATGGGTCGAAAACCGTAACAGTGTTACGGACATCGTCCGGTACAGATGTTGGAACATTATGAAAACAGTTCAAAATAAATAAATAAATAAATAAATAAATAAACCTATTTCCAGGGTATCACTTTTGCCAACATCACGAATTCATCATGCTTGAGACAAAGGCTTTTATTGTGGTGAGTAAACGTTTCGAATAAGATGTTCGAGAATTATTAAAAACAAAATGTTCTGGGAAATTGGAAATTGGATATGTTTGAATAAAATCGCTAAAACAACGAAACACACGATAAAAAATGATAAAAAGAACGAGACATATCAAGAGTCAATATTTTTCCCATTCAATTTTTGACTCGAGGACGAATCCTTGCAAGCATTCTGCAGTGCATTAAATATCGCTATTTTCATATAACTAAAAAAAATAAGTGACGCTAGGATCTGATAGTTAAATAGTTTTGTGAAAGCTGAGGTGATTCATAAATGGTCATACGATTGAATAACAAACAGGAAATGCTGTCGGATTGCTAAAACTGCCCACTGATTAAAAATTATGCAAGAAAAAACAAAACAACAATAACAGCAGCAAGAACAGTATATATGTATTTCATCACCTGCGCAGTTTTTGCCATCACCCTGGAATCCAGTGCGACAGCTGCAGGTATACGATCCTTCAGTGTTGCTACACTCGGCATTTTTGTCACATTCGTTTGTCTCCGGGCTGGCGCACTCATCGATATCTGTGAATTAAGATAAGTGATGGATTTAGTTGGAGTGACATTTCAGACTAAAGACACGTGCACCCCTTGATAACATCTATCCGCGCATCGAATTGAATGAAAAGGGTTTCAATTTTGTTAGCATTCAAAACAATACACTTTTCATTCTCATTTCCCGCCAAGAATAAGACAGCCTTGTTGTACCATGGAAAACTGGATTTAGTTTACTTTCTTAAGTTTCACTGTGTTGACCTATCCGGCACTGAGTGGTTAATTTATCAGCGTAGACGAAAATTATGTTTTGCAAGTGACGAGTAACCTAGTCAAAACAAATATTTTTTCACGCCAGTGTCTCCATTACAATGGAACGGAAACGACCCCCATGGGTTTAGGACATGAAGCTTTAAAACGCACACCCCTAACACAATTTTCGTTATTCAGTTAATCTTGGTTAGATGCGTAAGTGGCTAAGCAAGTGGAAACGTTACTGAAACTTTCACCAAAGGTCGCCCTCAGTTATCAATATCATTGCAATCGCATTTCAGTTACCATTACCGTTATCGTTATCATTATGATGTCGTGATGTCGCTGTCACTTACTACAAAAACAAAATGTAATTAACATCCTTTTGATTCACAAGTTGGTGCAGAGGATCATTATTTTATTTTGCTTTTTAGTGTGTTCCTTTCTTTAACTCCGGTACCCTTCTTTGACAGATTCACGAACTGTCACCCAAAGAACATTCACTATAAAACGGTATTTATACCTGCACATGGGTTGGGACATTCATCAACATCTATAGATTAAAAAAGAACTGATAAATTAGCATTCGATGGTAATTCTTTATTATATCTACATAGAAACGATTTGAAGAGAAAAAGGAAAAACGACAACAACAACAACCTGAATTGGATCTTTAGATGAAGGAAAAACATACACCAAGATAACCCAAACTAAAAGGCATCCCTTTTCACCGGGCTGAGTTTTACTCGTAACCTCTCCAGTTTGGGACACATAAACTTCTGAACACTCTCAGAAATCTTTGCCATGACAAAGTATTTGTACCTGTTGGACATGCCTTGCCCTCTCCTGTATATCCATCACGGCATCTGCAAGCATAGGATCCTTCAGTGTTGGAACACAGGGCGTTGGAGTCGCACGCACCATTCTCACACTCGTCAATATCTAACAACAAAAGCAAAAATGAACCAGAATTTTATTAACCTGCGCGCGCCAGGTAAAAAGAGGAACTTCATCATGATAGAGACGCCATCAATAATTACCATGCACTGATGAATACAGTACAGCTTATAAGTGGTAATGGCACCGTTTTCAATAATATGTATCACAAAGTTAGTATACGCAGTTTCATCCCATCATTTTGACTACTTGCTTCGCAGGAGTGGCTTATATTTAAGTGAAATCAAGAGAATATGGGTAGTCTTCATACTACTGAGGCTGTTAAGAACTGACGAGTTTTACATAGTGAAGAAAACATGTGCGTGGGGGTCAAAGTAAAAACTAAGGTTACTTGACTAGCATCCCATAACTACCGGAAAAGCTGAAATGATTAAAGCGATACTTAAGTCACCCTAAAACAATCCTTACGACTGCGCGAGCCGAATCAAGTATGTCTACATCGCTGAATAACTACCTACCACATGCGTGCTCCAATATTTTTTCATATCTTAACTATTATCCTGAAGAATGTAAACCTATATTTTTTTTTTTGTTTTTTTTTTTGATGAAATTCTAAAACTATGTTTATTTTCGAACAAAATATGCATGTTCAGTTTGGACATGTCTTTTCAATCACAATTTTTGAAGCAGTCTTGTGAATTAAGGAATATATGGTTTCCTTGGTTATTTTAGCTTATTGGGAAAACCTATTGCTTCCTCTAGAAGGTGTTTTCAGCTGAAAAATTGGTAAACGAAACAATCATCGCTTAATGAAGGTTTGTTAAAGGCTCGTGCCCATTCACACGTTAAAGCCGAGATTCGCATAATGATTAGTTTTACAAACCTCATTAAAACGGAATTCGCTCATGTAGTTTTAACACCTCGTAGGATCACTGTTTCCAAACTAGCCTTTTAAGTTGAATTTTACTCTTCTTTTCGAACTTAAAACTGAAACCCGTTTCGACAACTAACTAGCGTTTCGAATTCTCATATCGGAATTCGGTCTTATAGATATCTTCAGTTTTGCAAATTTTTGCACGAACAGAGAAACCCTAACTAATTTCATATTCTTTTACTTTTCCGACTCGTGGCAGCTGAAGACACTTTGTTTTCACATAACAATGATATTTATCTTAGGTAAAAATCAATTAACTTAAACATTTGACAGAAATAGCATTGCTTGTAATACGCTTGAGACACTTGGTATTGACCAGACCTACTACGCTGGTGAGTTGATCACATAGCCAGCTCTGAGTACATGTGCGTGTATTTTCACTTTCGAGACTGACGCTGTTAACACTTCGTCTTGAAAGCCAGTTGCTCGCCACAAGAATAAAGCCGTTAACGACCAATTCCTGCTGTGTGCGTGGTATACAAAATCTGTTCCGTAACAAGTATTTCCATGGTTAATATATGAAGGGCTATGAAAAAGTTATTTACAATATTTTCCTTAAAACTTTGAACTGCTGTGAAATCGTGGAAACAACTTAATAGAAAGCTTAGCAATGAAAACGTTAAGCTTGTGGGATGTGGCTGGAGTGACGAGGATACTTCACAAATTAATGTGATCAAGTAAGCTGGAGCCACTCTAAGGGCACTAAGGCACAAGGTAGCGGGCATTACCCCTTAAATCTACCAGAGCAAAGACTGAGCCCAAGCATTAGCAGCCATGGACAGCTGTTTCGGCCTTGTTAGGCCTCATCAGCATGGCGTAGCTAATGCTCAGGTTCAAGTACCCACATAATACGACGACGGCTTTCGCGATTTTTTTCCAACTTGTTTAACTTGTAATATGCTGGCAACCTGTCCTGGAGCTATATAGTAAAAACGGCATTGAAGTTGGGAAAAAGAAAGAAGGGTTCACAGTCATATGCTCACGTTCTCCACAAAACCTAAAATTTGGTCATTTCACGTTGCTGTTTTGTAAACATTGAGCCTATTGTTTTGTGGCATTCTCGTTGCCGTCACCGTCGTCGTTGCTTAAGCTCTCTAATATCATGGTTAAGACCGTATTACCAAGTGATTAACACCATTTAAACATAATTTTTAAGAACCTGTGCAGCTTTTGCCATCTCCCTCATATCCAGAAAGGCAGCTACAAGTATACGATCCTTCCGTGTTGCTACACTCAGCGTTGGCGCCACAATCGTTTGTTTCCGGAGTAGCACATTCATCGATGTCTGTAAGTAAGCCCGGGAAGTAAGATCAGCATAAATAAGAGATATCCTTCATACAAATATATACAACTGTTTTGAAAGAATGAAGGAGAATCCGTGGCACTGGTGTAATTCACTGGTTGATCTTACAACTTTTGAGAAATGCTCCAATCACCCGAAGGATGGAATTGAAACTTACGAAACGTAATCGTAACAGCTATCGTCACTAACCACACTCGAACGACCATTTTATTGATCACTACGTAGATTAGATGTTACTCAATAAATTATTTCGAGAGGCACCATCTTTTCTGATCCCGTCGTTGTGGTCACTCAAAAGACACAGAAGTAACGTTTGGGAAAGACACTGTCATTGCTATCATTGTTGGACAGACAAAGTACATGGAAGGAATAGTGACTTGCCTGTACACGTTCTACCATCACCCTGAAATCCAGTGAGGCAGCGACACACATAGAATCCTACAGTGTTGATACACTCAGCGTTGCGATCGCACTCGTTAGTTTCAGGGCTGGCGCATTCATCGACATCTGTGAATTACGTACAATAGCAATGATTAAAAGTATAATATGAAAAATTGCGTGAGCTATCGATAACCTTTTGAATAAGTTACATGAAAAGTCGTCGTTTCCATAGAAACAAGCAAGTGTTTCCCGTGTTATAGTTGCCGGCACACAAAGCACGTGTCATTCCTTTTAGTAAGGAGAAGGAACGAAAAGCAAGAGCTTTTTTTCTTTTTTGACAAAAGACTAACCAAGCGCAGCTTAAGACAACAGCAATGGAGGAAGCACGTGATTACAGATCTATTAACTGTCTCGAAGTGCACACAGGTTAGCAGATTGCAAAGTCACCGAGAATACGACCTAACTGAGGGATTGGCGTCATTTCACACGAATAAGAGGGGTGATTAGAGGGTTTCACTATGGTTTAATTTTTCAATATCCCAGTAGTACAAGTCCATCATTTCTCCGGCTTTGTCGGGCCGTTTAGAATAGTTTCGAAAAGTGCATAACTTGGTGAAAGCGCGATCATCCGGGAGAGTTTACTCCTAGGAAGGATTTTTTCATGGCCAAATTGACGGACCTACATACTAAGCAAAAGATCATGTCTAGCGTCAGTGAATGGTATAAAAATCCTTGTCATCAGCCTGTTTTGTCGACGAAGTCGTGATGTGATTGCCTGTCTCTTGTTAACTAGCCAACCTTTTCATTAAGAACAGTCAACTTCAGCCGCAACTTTCTTACAGGCAAACTTTACAATACAGGACCCAGCGCTACGAGCATTAACCCGACTCCTGTGAATGCGGCGACTATACCTTACATCAAAGAAACAATCGCTAGGACAATCAAACGGATTCTACAACCTTTTAACATCCGTGTTGCTCACAGACCCATCACATCTTTAAGGACAAAAATGGGCCGATGGACAGACAGCGAACAATTTACAAAAGATAAAGTGCTGCGACTGCCTGGCCACTTATATGGGTGAAAGTGGCAGTGTTGATTACTATCACGGTATTCATCTGGATAGCTTGGAGGGAAAACAAGTTCCGCTTAATCAGATGAGTACTTGGGACTTTTCCACTCTATATACTAGCCTTCCACACACCAAACTTAAACATCAACTCCATGATCTGCTCGAAAGAGTTTTTTTAGCACCAGAGGAAAGATTTTCATAGCAACCAATAATTTCCACACTTTCTGGGCTAATGATAGGAAGTGTATGAAATACACTTCTCCTGTAGGGAACTGTGCCTCGCTATTGACTTTCTTATCGACAACATCTACGTTCGCTTCGGAAAGTCAGTTTTTCGGCAAATTATTGGTATACCAATGGGCACAAACAGTGCTCCTTTGTTAGCTGATCTGTTCCTTCACACCTTTGAGTATGATTTCATGCTAAGAACGATGAAACGAGATAGAACCATAGCCGTCCAATTTAGCAACACCTTTCGTTACATTGATGATTTATTCAGCGTCAACAATGAGAATTTCGAAATTTCATCACCGATATTTACCCGTTGGAACTGGAACTAGGACACTACTTGACATCAAATGAAGTTTGTTATCTAGACACGAGAATAAAGAACGGTGATAACAACACTCTTTTTCATCTCAGCGTCTACGACGAGAGGGATGACTTCTCATTTCGGATTGTCAATTTTCCTCATATGAACAGCAACATTCCCGCCAATCCGGCCTATGGTGTTTTCGTATCTCAATTAGTGAGATTTGCTAGAATTTGCACATCTAAATTGGACTTTACTCATAGACTTCACCGGCCTTCATCACATCTCATTCAGCAAGGCTTCAAATCTACGCTGCTTCATTAATCGTTCACTAAATTCTTGAAACGCCACGGTTGAGAAGTATGGTGCTACACTACAGGAGATGAGATTAGCAATCCAGGATTGAGAGACACCGCGGTGTCCTTTCTTATTTTTTATCCTTTATATTATCCTGACGCCCAAATTTGAGATCTATGTTGCTTCCATTCCATTTAATGCGCGCGCAATTTTTCTTTAAGTTGTGCGCGTGCTTCGCTTATCAGATAGTTCACATGTACTTAGTTCGTTATTTAACGTACTCCTATTCTTTAACGTAGTTTTCCTTGCTAATATGTATTGTCAATAACTATGCTCACGATGTGGGTGGCTCCTCCTAAAATGCTCAGCAATTGGTATAGGATTTGATGGAGACGAAACCCATTGTGGAATTGCACACATTTTAGGTATCCTATTGATGAACAGTTATTACATGCCGATATTTTTAGAAGCAACATTTGTTTGCGGTCTGTCACCTTTGAATTGTTTACTAAATTAGAATACACAACACTGAACCATTGCCAACAACTTCCTGGACCTTGCAAATGACATAGTGACGACATCAACAATAAAAACCAATACCCAACTGGTCACTAATTTAACTAAAAATACACCTACGGACATTTAACGGGAAAAATAGGGCTTGATTCAAAGCAATCACTTCTTACAGTCTTCGCAGTCAATCATAACATGGAACTGGCGTTGAATTAAGTTAAGGAGCGTTAGGAAAAAGAAGGTTTACCAATCGACATATAATAAAATTAAAATTACCGAGTACACAGATCCCCCTCTTGATTGCATTAGCTTTGGCTTCCAAGTCCTCAAATGAGTCCACTGTAAATACGTTTTTAGGGCCTGAAGCAATTTCATTAAGTTCTGTCGAATCAACTTCTTTTCCTATACCCAATACGAACACGGCTGATCCTTTACTTTGCAGTCGCCTGGAGGTCTCGCTGAGAGGGGTGTAAACTCCTTGGTCTGTTTGCTTTCCTGCTGTGATTACGAAGACAGGCTACCGATGAAGGGGAAAACAATAATCATTTGCTTTGAATTATAAAACACCATTGTCTACTTATCGATCGTGTCGCTCTTTAAATTGTATTGTTTATCGTACGCTATAGAGGCCTATGTACCAATTGTTACAAGATCGATCACCAGGTGGATGTGATAAATTATTTTCAATGTATCACTTCAACTAATGGTTTTCATTTTCATTGGCTTTATGATGGTTTTATTGTCTCTACCTAGTCTCTTTTGTGAGTGCTTTCAACACAATTTATTAAGCGGCCGTCGCTTAGCGACGAGCCGCTTCTTAAATTACCCGTTTTTTTTTTTTTTTAGTTTTTTTTGTCGTGGTGTCCGCCGAGAGGCCCGTGCCCCTCTCGGCCAGAGGAAGAAACAATGACATAAGTAAAGCAATTAATTTTCTAATAGCGGCGCCGCGGCTTGAACTCGCGACCTTAAGATCCCAATCTCGGTCCCTTATCCGATTGCGGTAAGGAGACACTTCTTGCGGTTACTAGAGAATTTTGTAGTAAATAAAGTCATTACGTCGGTCACGCATCGTCTCTTTAAAAGCCTTTCAATGCTCAAGGGTTACAGAGGAAAGAAATGTTTTGTCAGAATTGAATTACTCCAATGTACATCCAGTAGGGAAGGAATTTATTTGAAAGCGTTTATTTTGAGCAGTATTTCACAACACTGATGACTTAACTAAAGCTATTCGGAAGACGGTAAATGTTTTTAAACTGAACTTGTAGATTTTGGTGGCCATAAAATACAGGGGTCAGAGTCGAAAGTGGCGAAATCCTTTCAAAAAGAAATGTTTAGTCAGAATTATAGGAAATGAATTTGTTTGAGCGTTCCGTGCCCCTCTCAGCCAGAGGAAGTAACATTTACATAAAGTAAAGAAATAAGTTTTCTAATAACGGCGCCCGGAGTTGAACTCGTGACCTTCAAATCCCTTATCCGATTGCGCTATCCGATTGCGCTGATGAGACATCTCTTGCGGTCACTAGATAATTTTGTAGTAAATAAAGTCATTACGTCGGTCACGCATCGTCTCTTTAAAAGCCTTTCAATGCTCAAGGGTTACAGAGGAAAGAAATGTTTTGTCAGAATTAAATTACTCCGATGTACATCCAGTGGGAAAGGAATTTATTCGAAAGCGTTTATTTTGAGCAGTATTTCACAACACCGATGACTTATGCACATGTCATCGGCTTCCCCGTGGGGTCGAACCCCGGGCCTACCAGGGAGATATGTGGGGGAATACAAGGAGATGGATGGGATTCTTTGCCCTAGGGTAGGGGAAAATCTTGACATTGTTTTACAATCAAAGATTAAGGGGTGGGGGAATTCACAAGTTTAAAAAGGATGTCACGGGGATTTTCAGCTGAGAGACACCTCACCCAGGGGACTTGGTCTTGAGAGATTCCCGACCCCCCGGGGAAATTCCTCAGTTTGCTTGACTGATTTTACAATCCCCCTGGTCAGCCCGGGGGTCGACCCTCGGGGAAGCCGATGACATGTGCATTAACTAAAGCTATTCGGAAGACCGTAAATGTTTTTAAACCGAACTAGTAGATTTTGGTGGCCATAAAATACAGGGGTCAGAGTCGGAAATGGCGACATCCTTTCAAAAAGAAATGTTTAGTCAGAATTATAGGAAATGAATTTATTTGAGCGTTCCTTTTGGCCCAAAATATTGACCGAGTTAGTGATGGTGCAATACCGGAAGTACTAGTGATGGTGCAATACCGGAAGTGAAATACAGCTCTTTTGCGTGGCGTTGTTTGAACATACCTTGGTAGTATTGAGATATCGGTTATCGTCGAGAAGCTGGTCAACGTATCGAAGACTCAGATTTATACCAAATTGTTCGCTTTCTTTGAAATTGTCAAACAAATCGAAGTGCCAGTGTTTAGTCAAGCTTCAGCTGGCCTTGGTTTGTCGTGTAGCGAATATCCATAGTATCGGTTCACTACTTTTCCCTGTTAAATTACAAAATAGGTTTACAGCTTAAGCGTTGACAAAAGAAAAAAGAAAAACAAGTGAAAAGGAATAGAAAAAAAAGAGACCAAAGAAAAAAAAAACTTCACTCTGTTGAGGCTTGAACCACCGACCCTAAGCTGTCAATACAGTACGAAAAGAGCGCACTAACCCACCTGGCCACCAAAACCTTCTCTAACGCGTGACCGAATTTTAAATTCTTTATCATTCAGAGTGACGAATTGACTGTCATGCCAACTGAAAGGTGACAAAGTGCATAAATCCGGCTCGGATGGTCAAAAAGGCCGCTTCTAATTCTCGCAGAATTTCTTGTTGTAGTTTTGAAACTGGGCAGCGCGATTTTCATTGTTAAGTACCGAAAGTTCTTTTGAGTATGATTCATGTTTTGGGAGATTTATAATCACTGATTTTTATTTTTATCTTTTTTTTTTACCCTGGAAACATTTCTCATTCCACCCGTTGGAGTCAACACTTCCTTTTCTGCTAGCTCTAAGGCTTTGTCGATTCGCCTTGAACCACCCTGGCACTGAAGGAGATCAACTCGTCTGTTGACTTCTTCACCATTCAGAAGGCTTCCAGTTAATGTGTTGAACTTGAGAACCACCGAGGCATCAGTGCTGAATGGTATGAGGGCAATACGACCAACAGATTTTGAAACGTCGAAAAAGGTGACTAAGGTTTTGACAAACTTCTGGACGTGATTCCAGTTGTCAAGGTTATCACAGAGAGAGGAGTCGATAATGAAAGTGGTATCCATGGGTATTGGGCACAGATCTGAGGAGAACAAAAGGAATATGTTACGCTATATCAATAACTTTGAAGCGATTCTTGTTTTGCTGGTATTAAGCACTGGGCATACTTCTTCTTCTTAAAACAGACAAACTTATTGTGAGGTACATATTGATTGCTTCGGTTATTTCGAAAACACTAGCATTATGTCTGGGAAGATGTTTATCGATTACCGGAATACAACGTCAACACACAGACAACTGCCGAAGTGAAACGAACTGGTCAGAGCCAAAACGTTTTGACAAGGGTCAAAGCAGTGATATGCACACTGGACTCCTGCCTTTATGAAAACCTATTTCTACTAGCCAAGCAATAGTTTGGTCATTTTGTGTTTGTGTACGACCAGCAACTACTGCAGCCTTTAGTGTCCTTTTTTCCGTTATAAATTTACCTGTACTAATATCTGTAACGGAGTTTCAAGTTCCTTCGCCATATGAATGACGGATTTCAATTTTTGACGTAATGTATCAAAAACGAGTGCGGGTGTTTCACCATGGGTCCCAAACACCGAGAAACAGATGACGAACAACAATGCATACATTCTTTCGCATTTTCCACAACTCTTTGCCGGCATACATTTTGTAAGAGTTGTTGGTTTTGCTTCAGCAGTCATTCATTGTAGCTGACACATGATGACGGAGATCAAGGACGGAGCAAGTCATTTTCTTCCACCTAAAACTTTATCTGAGGAGCACCTATAGCAGCTTTTAGCAGTTTCTCAAAACACAAAAATGAGCTTTCAACATTTTTAGACAATGGCATTTGGAAAGAGAGACGATCATATCCTGGCGGTCTTTGCAATGATTATGACTTGTAAAATGTGAATCCTGTAAATTGTGAAATCTCGTTAATGGATGCCAAATCTCTTAACTACTGGTTCGCGAAGTTTAGAAATCATGCTGTTAAACTCTTTGTAAATGAAAAAAATGAGCTAGAATTGTATAGCTAATGGTAATTAGAAGTACTGTTCTTGTGTTTAATTTGCTTTCTTATGCGTGAACCTTGATTTCAAATGACAATATGCACACTGATTGAAAACCACGCGTGGTTTGTACTCTGATAAAAAAGACGTATCAGAACTCATGCACGTGACGAATTAAGGCGTTTTTATTGATTGCCAATCAAACTTATGTATTGTTAATGTATTTGAGAACATTTTATAAACGTTTTGATAAAAACGTGTTTCTGGGTAATGCACAATTTGACGTTTGTCGCAGAATTTACAACACTTCAAGTTACAATAGAAGTTAAACAATCGCAAAATTGTGGTGTCATTCTATTTTCTTCCATAATAAAATATTTTCCTAAAAAAATTGTCTCCAAAGAAGGCTCAAAAACCACTCAATATGTATGGCTTATTTCGTGTAACATTGGTGAAGCAAAATATTTAAAAACCTGTGCAGATTTTGCCATCTCCCTGGTATCCAGGAAGACAGGTACAGGTATACGATCCTTCAGTGTTGCTACACTCAGCGTTCGTGTCACATTCGTTTGTTTCAGGGCTGGAACATTCATCAATATCTGCAAGAAATGATAAGTGTTGAAATGCACTAGAGATATATTTGTTTGCAACATCCAAATTGTACGGTTAAGTGGAAAATACGAGTGTCACTTAATGTGAAATAAAAAAGGATACACAGATTGATGGTTAATGTACCAATCCATTGTTAGCGTATTGTTTTCCTCGATTGTGTTTGGTTTATTGTATCGTTCTTTGGTATTGGTTCTCTATTGTTGTGTGCTTTGTGATGTCACCCGTGAAAGCTCGTGCACTGGGTATATGGTGCATTTGCCAGATTGATAGCACTGCCCCCCCCCCCCCCCCCCCTTGAACGCATTTTTTTTTCGTAACACCGGCCGCAGAGGTTCACTAAAGAGAGCTCACTGTAAGAATTTTTTTTACCTGCGCATGTCTTGCCATCCCCAGTATATCCTACGTTACAGTTGCAAACATAGGATCCTTCAGTGTTGGAACATACGGCGTTGGCGTCGCATACATCATTCTCACACTCGTCAACATCTACGTGTAACGAAAAGCAGTTAACAAGCAATACACACATTTTGCGCACAAGGCGATTGAGAACAGGACAGGGCTTTGATGTTTAAGCCCCCACAGAAAGGTTCGCCAGAAAATTAGTTGGTTCCATTCGCAAAGGAATTGTTTATAGTGCATAATAAATGACATGTAACAGCTGATACCAACCAAGTCCCAAGTATTGTTTTCAACCCAGTATTAAAATGAATTTCGAAAATTTCTTTGAGGATTGGCAGGGACGCTGGCTAACTACAAGGAACCACAGAGACACCAACCTGTGCAGCTCTCTCCATCTCCCTGATATCCAGTGCGACAGTTACAAGTATACGAGCCTTCAGTGTTGCTACACTCAGCGTTGCTGTCACACTCGTTTGTTTCAGGCTTAGTGCATTCATTGATATCTATTAATAACGAAAAGTGAATGTTGTGAATGTTGGAATGTTGCGTTTCATTCTCATCGCCAATTAAACGTTACAGACAAGCAGGCACTGGTCAACAGGGTGGATACTATAAGCCATCCAATAAAGATAGCAACAGAAAAAGTATACAACTGGAACTATAATTCACGGAAATTCAAAACATTTACGTTTCAACAGAACCTTCTGCCATCTTCAGTTTAATAAACAGAGCACAAAAGTTTCTGTTGAAATATGTTTTTAAATTTAAAAAATCTTGTGAATTCCTTAAAATCGTAACATGTCTGCCACTATCCAGACCTATAATTCAATTTAAATAACGCCAGGACAGTGGATGTACAGTTAAGTCAGTCATAACTGAAGTTATCAATCGTCTCCATTCCCATAAACGCCAGAACTTACTTTTTCAAGGAGTCCCCCCCCCCCCCGCCCCGCCTCCCCACCCCAACACAGTCATACCACAGTATTATACATACTTTTGGATCAGTTACTAAAAAGGCAGTGAGAGTATTTATACCTTGACATGTCTTGCCATCTCCTGTGTATCCCACACGACAGCTACAAACATAAGATCCCTCATTGTTGGAACACAATGCGTTGGCGTCGCACACATTACTCTTACACTCATCAATATCTGTGTTGGACAAAGACAAAGAAACAGAGGAGATAACCAAATTCCGCAACTTACTTTTTCCATCGGTTGATCTGTTAGTGACTCAGATGTGAATTGTAAGATAAAGCGGCACGGATGAAATGGAGCACCAGTAAATGGTACCTTCAATCCATTCTTTCCATCTGGACATGCTGCTGTCATTTCATTTTGTTGTGCACACGAAATATTGAAATTACTGATTATTATTACCTGTGCAGCTTTTGCCATCTCCCTGATACCCAGTGCGACAGCTACAGGTATACGACCCTTCAGCGTTGCTACACTCAGCGTTGGTATCGCACTCGTTTGCTTCAGGGCTGGCACACTCATTAATGTCTAGCGATAAAAATAACTGATGAATTAGTATTTGATGGTAACTCTTTACTGCAACTGCATAACAACGTCTTGCAGAGATCAAAAATACATCTTTCTAAATTTAACCTGAATTGTATCTTTAAAACACTCCAAGATAATCCAAACTGAAATGCGCTTCCTTTCACCAAGCCGATTTTTATTCATACATCCTCCAGTTAGGGATAAGAAAAGTTATGGCAAAGAAATCTTTGCCATAACAAAGTATTTGTACCTATACATGTCTTGCCATCTCCTCTATATCCTGTATTGCATTTGCAAGCGTAAGATCCTTCAGTGTTGGAACACAGGGCGTTGGAGTCGCAAACATCATTCTCACACTCGTTAACATCTGCGACAAAGAAATAAAAATATATTGTCTTAACCTACACAAGCCTGAGAGCGACATCCCCCCCCCCCCCAACTCTAAATTGCAGCCAACATTCACGCTATGAAAAAATATTCACCTACCTTCACAGCTCTTGCCATCGCCCTGATATCCAGTAAAACAGCTACAAGTATACGATCCTTCAGTGTTGCTGCACTCCGCTTTGATGTCACATTCGTTTGTTTCAGGGATTTCACATTCATCAATATCTATAAATAAGGCAAGAACACAGCGAAGAAACATCTAAAGTGCACGAGAAAACATGAAAATCTGTGACAGCATATGACATATTGAAAACGAAATATTTCAGGAAAAGGAAAGGGTTGTTGCCAGAGAAACCACACGAGTGAAAAGGTACAACTTTCACTGGTCTTGAAGGTGGGCGCTTAAAAACACAGAGCTAACATGTCGAATTGATTAATAAGAAATTGTTAAGAAAGATTGTCACTCATATCGCTGAATAAGGGAGGCGCGAGGAACAAACGGCGGCTTACCTGTACACCTTCTACCATCACCCTGATATCCATCCAGGCAGCGACATACATAGAATCCTTTAGTGTTGATGCACTCAGCGTCGGAATCACACTCGTTAGTCTCGGGAACGGCACATTCGTCTACATCTGTGAATAGCGTGAATTATAAGCCGGTCAAATATTTTGCAGGTTTAAATAATAATTTGATTACTGGAACAGGTGCACAATGCCAGTATCGTGATAAGCAAGGGAGATTAGAGATGACGATGGTCACTTGAACGAACAACACAACCAATTTCTCCTTTTGACGCACGACTATCTTATGCAACCATGGGTGACTACAGCTACAGACAACATACCTCGTACATCTAACAAGGGCACATTTGCAACACCGACTACACTGCCACACAAAGAGTGAATGGGGCCCCAATGGGTAATCGTTGTCCAAAACCCACTTAAATTGCCCGTTTTCCATTTTCAATCGTTTCCTTCCTATTCATGAAGAGGATCTGCTATTTGTAGGGGTTCCAAAATTTCCACCGTGGCCTGAAATTTTAGACATTTTGCGCGGGGCCAAAAGGTCTCTGTGACGTCATTCGTGTGTATGTTCAGGCGTGAAACAAGGCGGAAAAGGCGGGAAATCGTAAACCTGGCAAGTTTTGCGCAGCTGGCGGCGTGGTAGTGAATCTTGGTAGTTCTCTGATATTTTTATTCCACGGAACTCATTAAAACAGAATGACGCGCTCGACTGAGGACACACGAATGACGTTACGACTATTCAATAGAATTTTAGTGAGAAAGGCCCAACTATCGCCGGATTTTAAAATAAGTTCCTGCTATTTTAAAGTAAATTATTTTACTCTCAAAATATTCTTAAAACACCAATTTTCATATTGGAGAAAAGGAAAATCGCTTTGAAATTTCGATTCATGTGCACTTTAATGAGAATCGAGCCTTGTGTTAAGTTATTCAAGTAGGTAGGGTATTCAAAGGAGAAAATATTCTGGAAAGCAATTCTAAAACTCCAACGCTGAACTGAGAATTGGAGTGTGTGAAGAGCGTAACATTTTGAAAGATGTTATTTTTGATAGTGTCACGCACAAACTTACAAAAAATTCCGTATTCAAGATGTTGGAGTCGGCGCTACAATCCTCCGTTAACTAGTTCGGATGCATTAAAGGGGGAGTGATTTATCTTATCGTTTTTTTTTTTTAAGGCCTAACCTTCTAGCCTATTTTTTTTTGTAACTTGAAGAATTCATAGCAAACAATACCTCAACCATAAAGTGCAGTGAAAGAAAGATACGTGTTTCAGTTAAATCCCGTATGGTGAATAACAGCTAGTAAAATTACCAAGTACACAGATCCCTCTCTTGATTTCATCAGCCTTGTTTTCCAAGTCCTCAAATGAGTCCACGGTAAACACATTTTTGGGACCAGAAGCAATTTCATTCAGTTCGGAGGGATCAACTTCTTTTCCTATACCCAACACGAACACCGCCGATCCTTTCCTTTGCAAACGCACGGAGGCCTCATTAAGAGGAGTGTATGCTCCCTGGTCTTTTGTTTGCTTTCCCGCTGTGATTACGAAGACAGGCTAGAGAAAAGGGAGGAAACAAATAAAGTCAATCAATAATTGCAAAGAATAAACATATTTCCTTTGAAAAATTTGAAAGCAAATTGAAAAAGTGTTTTAACTACTCAAGCAGAGACATCAGACCGACTAAAAGCCTGGTTTTAAACAATTTATATTAATTCAGGATTCCCTTACTCTCGATACATTTCGAATTCCACCAGCAGGAGTCAACACTTCCTTGTCTGCCAGGTCCAGTGCTTTGTCAATTCGCCTTGAACCACCCTGGCACTGCAGGAGACCAACCCGTCTGTTGACTTCATCACCATTAAGAAGGCTTCCAGTTAATGTATTATACTTGAGAACCACCTCGGCATCGCTGCTGAATGGAATTAGAGCGATACGACCAACAGGTTTTGACACGTCGAAGAAAGTGACCAATTTTTGCACAAACTTAAGCACGCGATTCCAGTTGCCAGGATCATCACACACAGAAGCATCAATGACGAAAGTGGTGTCCATAGGTATTGGGCATACTTCCTCTGAGAAGAATAAATAAACAAATTCATTGCTGAGTTTTAACTTATAGATACGCATACCCACATTTAGTTTTCAACTGTTTTAGTGGCCTAAAGACTGTTACTTTCGCCTTTTTCGAGAGAGAGAGAGAGAGAGAGAGAGAGAGAGAGAGAGAGAGAGAGAGAGAGAGAGAGAGAGAGAGGGAGAGGGAGAGGGAGAGGGAGAGGGAGAGGGAGAGGGAGAGGGAGAGGGAGAGGGAGAGGGAGAGGGAGAGGGGAGAGAGAGAGAGAGAGAGAGAGAGAGAGAGAGAGAGAGAGAGAGAGAGAGAGAGAGAGAGAGAGAGGTACTCCCTCTCGCCCCAGTTGAATGTTGGAGCACGTCCTTCGCATATCAATTGAAATATGAGACGAGCTATTCTCAACAATTGTATGAAATCTCGGTGTGTAGGGTTTTCCTAGATGGTAACGCCAAAATGCAGTGTTATCAAGACGAACATTTTGTCTCCTTTTTGTGTAATACTTACAGTCCGTAGTGAACCTACCGGGGCAAGAGCTCTGCACAATGGTGTCCGCTACTGGTGTAAGTTCAGCAAAGCTGCTGGCAGTGAACACGTTATCACTTGAGCTGGCAATGTCGTTAAGCTGTGTCTGATCAACATTACTCCCAATACCAAGAGAGAACACCGTCACGTCCTTGTTTTTGAGTGGAAGGGAAGCTACGGCAAGTTCTGTGTAGGGACCTCTGTCTGTTGTTTGCCTTCCATCAGTGATAACAATCGCAACCTGCAACGAGAATCAGACGTTAGCAATGTTAATTACTAATGATTTGGAAAATGTCTGTGTATGGACCTAGATGTTCGTTGGCCGTCATCAGTGGTAATCACTGCAGTCTACAAAAGGACTCACTTGCTAAGCAGTACTATCTACTTTACTATCGCGAAAACGAAGCACGCAAATGCTTCTCACTGTCCCGCCTTCAAGTGTGTCTTGGTAAATGTGGTTGATTACTTCATTTAATGTAAAAGATGAATAGTGCGCAATTATTTCATTGCTATTGTATAATAAATTCAAATAATCTATCGTCAGAGATGTATATTCCTGAAATTTGTGGGAAACATTAAACGCCCGCAAAATGTCGCATTTTACTAGCAAGCATGATTTAAGTGTTTGGTTCGGCAATCACTAGTTCTCGTAACGTAACACTGAATCATATCAGCAAACCAGCGTTCAAACCAAAGTGCAACAATCAACACGTCAATTGAGCAACAATCAAGATGATCTATTAAAACATTAACATCAGTTTTCAAACCTGTGGTAATTCCAGTCTCATTCCAGCTGCTGTCGTAAATATGTCTTTGTCAGCAAGTGACAGAGCTTTATCAATAAACGTATAACCTCTCTGGAACCCAATTTTGTCTATAAGATCATAGTATCCTTCCTCTGTTACATCAGAGCCAGTAAGCGTGTCAAATTTGAACTCCACTTTAGCCCCGGTACTATAGGCCACCACAGCAATATGGGTCTTGTCGGGACCAACATTAAACTCTTTAACCATGTTTTTCAGAAACTGTAGCATCTTTATCCAGTTTCTTCTGCCGATGCTTCCTGATGAATCTACAATAAATGCAACGTCTGCCACGGCTTTACAGACAAATTCTGGGCAGAAAAAGAAAAAATATATATTTTAGGCTCTTCCTTAACTCTGAGTTCGTATCCTGGGCTTATAAAATGTTACTATTAAATACGTTTTAATTCCCTGTATTGTTCTTTAATTTGTTGCATGGCAACATGAAAATTTAGGCACCCACCACTTGATAGCTTGAGGTTCCCCATGAAAAAACGTTTGGAGCAGTTTGCTTTCCGGGCCGATGGAAGCACTACCCAGGTGGGTGAAATTAACACTACTGTGACACCAAATGATCTTAACGTACTCATTTTGTACGCCCTCATATATTATAACGCGATCACAGCAAAACGAAACCGCGACGATCTTTCTGGCAACTTCCGGGCATTCAATACAATCTCATATTTTGTATACAATACAATATATTTTAAACATTGTTTTGGAATCATTTCACAGGTTTACAGCATCTCGCAAAGGACCAGGTGGTAAATGTATATTTCTTACTCTGTGGGGTACACCGCGAAATATGGATTAATCCCAACAGCAATATTTTCATTCACGAAAACCGGCTGGAAAAAATAAATCAAATTCGAATTGCGTACCACCAAAACTGGATCACCCTTAAATATTGCTCTCAAACCTTTTCTTGTAAACAAGCTTCTTATGCAAACCAAATACCTAACGCTCCAGACCAAAGTTTCCTATCGCTTTCAAGTTCGTCTCAGTTTACAGAAGTCAAATAAATCCGTTTATTTGGCGCTACCGATACCTTGTTTTTCTTCATTAAAAGTCCAGTAGCATATATAGAAGTGATGTGCTAGATGAAGCCATGCAATCGCGCTTCTATGGCTAGGCCCATGTACAAAGTAACCCATAAATCTCAGTAAACTAAGCAACATAATTACGAAGACTACTACACTTTAATAGAAAACATAAGGATAGATTATGCTCAATGGTGTAGAATACATCACTTTCCGACTAGAAATGATCACACGTAAACAAACAAACAAATAAATAAATAAAATAGAAGTAAAAAAAAATACAAAGCCGTCTGCCGTAGGGTGTACAATAGATGAATGTATGGAAATCGCAGATGGGAAAAAAGAACTACGACAAAATCTCCCTCAATGTTAAAGAAACAAGTAAAAATTTACCGTCACAAAGCACATATAAGATAAATCAAGATATTTACTTTCACAAGTCTGGTTGTCAGATTTCAGGATGAATCCGCTGTTACAGGAACACTTGACGCTTCCATTGGTACTTGTACAAATTTGTTCACATCCTCCATTACCAACTAGACATTCGTCAACATCTGTGGAAAAATAATAACAATGGCAATGACAATCATAATCATAAGGAGAGTGACAAGGAAAGTACAAGGAAAAGGACAAGGATGAAGAACAAGAACCAGGACCAGGACCAGGACCAGGACCAGGACCAGGACCAGGACCAGGACCAGGACTAGGACCAGGACCAGGACCAGGACCAGGACAAAGATAAAGGGAACCTCCACTCTTACAACAAATTCACGCTAAATTATTGGAAATAATTACTAGCTTGCAAATTTTGCTTTGAAACGTGGATATAACATTTTAAGTGTACAAAAAGATCGATATCATTGTCGCCTATTTTCGCTTTCAAATTTCCCGGGGGCGGCCATTGTAGATTTAATGACTTGTAATGGTTGCAGCTATTGTCCGGAAGCAAATGAAGCAGAAAATCCTTTACTAGTAAACAATAGCTACAACTATCAGACGTCATCAAATCCAAAATGGCCGCAGAATTTTAAATCTGGTAATTATTGCATCCAATTAAGCGTCAATTTGTTGTAAGAGCGGAGGTTCCCTTTAAGCATTGTTTTCCAGCTTCAGATGCTTAACACCACACTTTGGAAGAATATTATTATGAACACCAGACCAAATTAACAAACGATCATAATCCTTGCGGAATCTTTGCCATATTATATATTTAAAAAAGACCCTTTCCATATATAGGCGAAAGATGTAAAACGTTACCAGCACATAACATATGGACTTGCCAGATAAACAAGATATTTACTTTCACAGGTCTTGTTGTCAGATTTCAGATTGAAACCGCTGTTACAGGAACACTTGAAGCTTCCATTGGTGTTGGTACAAATTTGTTCACATCCTCCATTGTCAACCAGACATTCATTAACATCTGTTTGGATATAATGACAATGACAATGCCAGTGATAAGGACAATGACAAGAGCAGGACTAGGACAGGGCCAAGACCAGGACCAGGAACAGGACAAAGGTCAGGATGGGGATTAGAACAAGGAAAAGGACAAGGACAAGGACAAGGACAAGGACCACTTCCCTATTTCTGTTAAAGGCAATGCGCAATCGTGTTTTGTCAAAGAAATCACATAAAGGTCATGTTCCATTGTTTGGTTAAATACAGCTGCAGTAGCAACGCCTGTAGCGAAAATAATCAATTCGCCCGTTGACAAAAGTTGTTATCAAGCTATTTGGATGATGGGAGAGGCCGCCTCGCTATTTATAAAGGGTTAATTATCAGAGAAGGCAAATTACAGGCACATGACCGTCATTCCCGGGTTCAATAATTCTTAGGTTGATGACACCCTTCATTTCTGATTACATGAAACTCTGTTGCTGCGAGACGGTCCTATTAGAGATGAAGGAAGACTCGAGGTGTATGCCTGATAAAAGGGAATACGTAGGTGTTATCTCTATGGGCTTGACTTAAGCATGTGACGTCACACCGCGCTCACTAAAGCTTTTGCTAGTCATTACCAGAAAATATACTTTCAATAACGCAGGTATCAGTTTCATTAACGTCAAAATACATTCATTTCTACGAATCGTCATTCATTTTCGTTGTTTACAAGTTCATTAAGATATTTTGCATGTTCATAAACACACATTAACACGTATGGGCAACCATTTACACTGTGGGGTATTCTGTAGTGCTAATACAGAAACATTAACGCCGTTTTTTAGTTCAATAATAAGAAGAAAATCTCAATAACGCAAAGCTTTTAATGTGTGACGCTACAAACAAATCAACTTAGTACACGTCTTTCATGTCACTAAAAAGAATGCTTGCACCATCAAAGTTCAGAATTATAATCCTATTCTGCCGGACATTCAAACCATCATTAGGTGGCATTTTCATTTATTACGCTCATCTCCTCGCGTCACCGAAATTTTTCCAGCCAAATCTGTTTTCCCTGCTTTCCGTCCAACTAAAAACCTGAAAGAATTGTTAGCACCATCTAAAATTCGACCAAGCTCTGCTGCAAGTCCAAAATTTGGAGAGGGCGGATGTTTTCAGTGTGACAAAATAAGGTGTGACTTGTGTCATAATTTCTTACCTCAAGACAGGGGTGGATACAGAGTAGTTCAAGTGATATCCAGAAATCACTCAAATGTTTTAAAACCTGCGTTTGTTATTTCTCAGGTTCTTTCTTGTGGCTCAAGAAATCAATTATCCTTCTTGTTTTATTGTTTATTATGAAGTAAAACAAAGAAAAAAGCGTCGTATTTCGTTATTCCGTCGATTACACAGCAAAGCCAGCCCTTCCCGAGCGAATTAGACGAGTCTCCGTTCTCGCGCTTTCGTCTTTTGTCGAGACTTCCGAGTACAACACGAAAAAATTTCGTATGCACAACTGGACAAAATTTGTGCGCAGTGGGTGGGACAGGGTGGGACTGAATGGTTATGGATCTTTTCACAAATCACGCAAAACCCTCTTCGATTGGCCAGAAACACTCACATTGTCTTGCGAACTACTCAAACTCGGTTGTGATTGGCTATCCAGGCCGCAAACTACCGTAGAAACTACTGACAATCGTATATAAAGGGAAGCATCTCCCCGAAAGTCCTTTCGTTTGTTCTTGTTCCGATTAGAGTTCATCGTTAACTTGCTACGGAGGAAGACAAGGGAATTTAAAGCTATGGTTCGAGGTGATCCAGTTTGTCGAAAGGAGGACTGTTCTCAGTACGATGTTGGCCTGGTTTTCAAGGAAATCAGCTCATATTCGGACCAGGACAAGCTCAAGTTCATAGAGAATGTGTGGAAACCAGGTGAGCTATTTGATTTCCCAGCGTCAGTGGAATGTTCGAATTCTAACCGTCATTTTGTGTGGAGCTGGCTGAAAAGATTTCCCTGGCTAGCATACTCTAAATATCTCGATGGTGCATTTTGGTTACCGTGTGTTTGTTTTGGAGTCCAGTGTGGGCGAAATACGAATAAACTAGACAAATTGTGCAAGTCTACACTCACACTTTGGACGTCCGCCATTTCACGTTTTACCAAACACGCGAGCGGAAAATGTGAGATGCATAATTTTGCAGTGATTGCAATGGAGAATTTTCTGAGAAATATGAGAAGAGAAGCGGTCCCAATTGATCAGCAGATCAACAACTTACTCCAACAGCAAGTCAATAGAAATCGTGAAATTCTGAAATCCCCTTTAAAAGCAATAATTTTCTCTGGAAAAAACAACATAGCCCTCAGAGGTAGACGAGATGATGATCCACAAAATGCCAGTCTTTCCGGTTATTTCCAGGTACTGTTAGAATTTCGAATTGACAGCGGCGACCAAACACTAAAACATCACCTGGAAACTGCACCCAGAAATGCAACATATATCTCTAAAACCATTCAAAATGAGATGATTACAACTGTGGGTGCTATCATAGTGAATAATTTGTCACAGGAAATCAGGGATAGCAAATATTTTTTCTATTATGTCTGATGAAGCAGCTGACATATCAAATAAAGAAAATCTTTCAGTGGTGATCAGATTTCTTGATTCAACCAAAACAGTCAGAGAAGAATTTGTGGGATTCTACCTTTGTGAGGATGGAACAACAGGAGCAGCTATCAAAGATTTAATAATTGGTGCTGCAGCTGATTTAGGACTATCTATGGATGACTGTCTTGGCCAGTGTTATGATGGTGCAGGCAATATGTCTGGGCGCTTGAATGGAGCTTCATCACTTATTAGGGCTGAACATGACAAGGCTATTTACGTTCGCTGTATGAACCATAGGCTTAACTTGTGTGTTGCTGACAAAAGCCAATTACCACTTATTAGAAACATGATGGATGTTGTAAGAAAGCTCTCAGAATTTTTTGACAATTCCCCAAAGCGACAACAGCATTTGATCAGCAAGATTAGAGTATTGATGCCTGCTGCCAACCACTTTGTTTTGGTAAATGTGTGTCGAACAAGGTGGATTGAGCGCATTGATGGTATGGACCGAATCATGGAGTTTCTTCACCCAGTTGTGGCTACACTTGAAGACATTTCAATGAACAGAAATGCTCCTGGCCATGGGAACTGGAATCAAAACAGTAGAAATGATGCACAAGCCTTAATTACTGCAATCACATTTTCCTTTATTGTTACTCTTGTTATTGTGAGACACATTTTAGACTTAACCAGACCACTCACAGTTAGGCTACAAAAGAAAGCAATGGATCTTCTCAAAGCAAAAGAGGAAATTGTTCTGTTAAAATCAGCCTTAACAGATGTGCAAACTGACATTGATACTAGGCACCATGCTCTCTATGAAGAACCTGTTACCCTAGCAAGACGTGTTTCAGTACAGCCAAGCATGCCCAGGATAATTCAGAGCACCAGCCGCAACCCCTGAAGACTATTACATGATCAATCTGACAACAGACTTCCTTAACCATGCTCTTGCGCAACTGGACAGTAGATTTGAGGATGATGTTTTTGTGTGCTACAAAGGATTTTGTTGGCTACTAACCCCATTTGGAAGGATAATGTTAGGGAATTTTGTAACCATTACAGACAGGATATCCCTAATTATGCAGGTTTACCAGCAGAGCTTTTGTTGTGGGAAAGAATGTGGAAGGGGAAAGTATAGATGCCACCCTGGAACAAATTGACAAGGGTGCTTATGTCAATATATATACTATACTTCAAATCCAGATAACCATTCCCATTTCATCAGCATCTTGTGAAAGCTCCATCTCAACCCTTCGAAATCTGAAGACTTATTTGAGAAGTACAATGGTCCAGGATAGACTGAATGGATAAGCACTGATGCATGCCCATAGAGAAATGCAATTACACCTTGAACAAATTATAGAATTATTTGCTAATTTACATCCTAGAAGAAAGAGAATGGAAAATATTTTAAATGAATAATTTTGTACCAGTCAGTCACTAGTGTTTCTAGAGTACTTGTGAGTTATGTTCCATCAGGATTGACGTAATCCTTTAACTGATGGAGAACAGTACAGATACATAACTGGTGTCTGTGGTACAATTGTATTAGTACTAATATCTGGACAAAAACTCATTCTTCAATAGTTTTTAGATTTATGTTTCCACTGACACTGGGTGTTCAATAAGCTTAAATGGCTTTTACATATTCTCTCAGTCTGAGCTCATTAGACCACATCACTTTATACACTGATCTATAAGTCTGAAAAAGGCAAGTATGATTCCAACTTTTCAGTTTTTGCTGTTACACTTTCATGACAATGATGTTTCTTAATATTCACTAATCTTAATATTTTTTCCTCCATTCCCACTATGAGCTTACTGAGATGATTCCCATTAGAGAGTTATTTCCACTCCCACAAGCATCCAAGACAGCAATCCAGGCAGCAGATCTACTAAACATCTTCAAAGGTAGCCCTAAATCTTAATTCACATGCTAGACTCCTTAGACACAGAAAGGCAAATTTATGTAAAAAAAAATCTACTTTACATTGTCAAAAAACAGTCTAACTCTATTGCTTAGTTTAATGTTATTCTGGTTTCTTTGTGTAAATACACAGAAATGATTTTTTGTACAGAATTATGCCTTTCTAAGGAGGTGCTGTTAATGTGTCTGAATGGCTTGAAGTGCTCTCAGAATGCAGGAAAATTGCATTCTGAAAGCACTAAATTTCAAATTTTCCTGGGGAGCATGCCCCCAAACCCCCCTAGTTAAGTTGGTGCAAATCACTCATGTAAAATCCTGGATCCACCCCTGCAAGCTCCTAAATTCCAAAGCTTGGCCGCAGGCAAACAATATCCCATGAGACAAAAAAGTTTTTTGTTTTTGTTTTTGTTATATGTGATTTACTTAGCTACCTGCCATAAATGTAACTTGCAATGTTGGTTCGACATCGACTGAATTCAAAATTAGATTTCGCAACCACAAATCAAGTATGCTTAAGAATAGAAGAACATGTGAATTGGCGGTCCACTTTAATAGCTCCCAACATGAATTTTCTGATATAAATTTTATTATCATCGAACAAATTAATTCTTTTCAAACCAGTGCACATTTAGACCAATTACTGCTTACCAGAGAAGCATATTGGATGACGCAATTATTACTAGGGCTGCGCGCGTCTCGCGTGTCGCCCGGGTCTAAGATTACCGACGGTTATTCTTTTTCGTCGTCGAGTATCATCCATAAAGTGCACTTCCGGCGTTTCTGCGCAAGCGCTAACTATTTTTAACAGAGTGATGCTTGTTGTCACGTATCGGAAAATGTCGATTCACCTTGTGTCTTTTGAAGTCTGAACAAACAATATGTTAAGAGAAGTGTCTATGCGAATGTTTGCAAGTTCAACGGCGAGAAGAAAGCTTTTAACATGAGTAAACTTAACTCCAGATGGACTGCCGTGTTTCCTCGTGTCTGCTTCAGTAGACTGCGAGTAGTCTCTAATTTTGGCGATGGATTGTGGGGCGGGCGAAAGACACGTGCGCGCGCGAAGTTGCGAGGAGACGCGACGCGAGGGGAGCGCCAAAAATTACAGACTACAGACAAAGGGAGTTTGACCTTTCACGGCCGAGTGATTCGGAAGTGTAAATCTCATATCAACAGCAAGAATGATGCCTGTTGTCACGTATCGGAAAACGTCGATTCACCTTGTGTCTTTGAAGTCTGAACAACTAATATGTTAAGACAAGTGTCTATACGAATGTTTGCAAGTTCAACAGCGAGAAGAAAGCTTTTAACATGACCAAAATTTAACTCCAGATGGACTGCCGTGTTCCCCGTATCCGCTCCATTGAGATGTACATTTTGTTGAATAACTCAAGTACGGGATATCACACACCCCTGAGATTTTGTTTGACAGGTAGTTAATTTACTATTTTCCCACAATATCTCAATTTCTGGACTTTAATTTTTGAATGATAAGCGATTAGTTTTTACAAATGTACTAGCGGCTTGAAACTGTCCAGAAACGTTCCTTTCTTGTGTTTCAAATGACCCTGGATTGACGTATTTGTAAACAGTTTCACTCTGCTAATTAATTTTCTACTCACATTTCACCGAGACTCCATTCACATTTATGCGAATCAATACACTATTTTTATCACCTTGCATAATGATAAACCTCTGTGGCCTAAAGGTCATTGTTCCTGCCTGTGACGTAGCTAAACCGGGTTCGATGTCCTTTAGTGGTATATATCACGGGCTTTATTTTTTCTGTTTCTCTTTTTCTTGTTCTTTTAGAAATATTTTTTACAAGTGTTATAATTATTGTTCTCAATGGTTGAGCTGTATTTTAGAGGAATATATGTTGATAGGGGTCTAAAGAAATAGACTCCAACACAAGCTAAACACAATGCGTCCGATTTAAGAAAGACAGACTTCCAGTTAGGGATGCAATACTGTTTTTAGCAAGCCCGAGTTTAGACTAATTGTAGCCTCTTGTTCACGCTTAACCCACATGGCCTTAACAAGAGGCGTGAATTTCGCTCTAAAAATCGCATTAATTACAACAAATGACTTGTCCATTTCACATGTTCTTGCTTGGTAAATGAATTGCTTTTTGTCCAGTTCCTTTTGTATTCCTTATTTTGTTGTAAATAGTTTCAGAGGTTATGTAATTGCTTTTGCGTTCAAGGACTCCGTTGGGGGATTCTGTTATTTTTGTTTGAATTTTGCCATTCAGGGGCCCTCAATAGGGAACTTATTATTAAGGGCCCTGCCTTGGGAATTTGTTATGACACTAATCACTATTGTTCAGAGGCCCCTTGCGTGGAATTTGTTACGTTGAATCGGTTACATAACTTCTGTCACTCACCTTTTCTGTATTTGTTAATCACCTGACTTATATAAGCTAGGACCTCAGACTAGCACAACCATTGTAAATAGTTTTTAGTTCTTAGTTTTTAAACTTTTTAATCTGAAGAAGGCTGAACAGCCGAAACGTCATTACATTCCTCAGATCAGCTAGAAGTTCGCCCCACTGTCCTTATTCTTATTTATCTACAAATTCACGTGGTGGCATAGTACCCTTCGGATCCTTCTGCTGAGTCCATTGTTTGTGTAAACCTCCTTATTCTGCCTATATATATATATATATATATATATATATATATATATATATATATATATTATATATTATATTATATTATATTATATTATATTATATTATATTATATATTATATTATATATATTATATTATATTTTCAGAGTTGGATAAATAATCCAACTCTGAAAATATACATATTGCTCCAGTTTATCTATTGAGCACTTTAATAGCTGATGAAGACTTCAATTCATTACCTTTTTATATTATATATATATATATATATACATACATACATACATACATACATACATACATACATACATACAAACAGTACTGTTTACAACATGAAAATGAAAGGAGGGGAAACAAAAGTGACTTGCCTGTACACGTTCTCCCGTCACCCTGATATCCATCCAGGCAGCGACACACATAGAATCCTTTAGTGTTGACACACTCAGCGTTGGAATCACATTCGTTAGTTTCAGGGTTGGCGCATTCATCGACATCTGTGAATTACGTAAAAGAAATGGATTTAGGGAAACAGAAAGGTGAGATACGTATAATGGCGTAAAAAAACAGCCGATTTAAGAAAGAAAGAAATCTACAATAAACCTGTAATTCTCTCTTGATCAAGAACCTGCAACATTTTCTCACACTCTTACTGGATACTAAACCAACATTACAGAAAAGCATTCACAAACAGGTTAATAAAAATTTAGACCTCAAGAAAATTAATGGGCAATTGGAACTTAACTCGCTAACTCATTGAATATTACAAATACAATTACATGTAGCTATTTCGTGTGGAGAAATAAATCTGTTGGGTGAAAAGAATAAAATGTAGTGGTGTATACCTTTCACACAGATGCCTGTCTTGATTTCATCAGCCTTGTCTTCCAAGTCCTCAAATGCGTCCACGGTAAAGACATTTTTGGGCCCAGAAGCAATTTCACTAAGTTCGGTGGGATCAACTTCTTTTCCTATACCCAACACGAACACCGCCGATCCTCTACTCTGGAGACGCCCAGAGGCCTCATTAAGAGGGATGTATGCTCCCTGGTCTTTTGTTTGCTTTCCCGATGTGATTACCAAGACAGGCTAGAGAAGAGGGAGGAGATAAACTTTAAACTCGATCAATTTCGTACAATACCATTATCACTACTTACACAAGGGCCTGCTACCATCTTCGGAAGATGCACCGTTCTTGTTCTATGATTCCATTGTGAAATGAAAGCATCGTTTAGCTTTATACTTTCAATATATATATCTAAATAGTAGAGAGTATAAATGTAAACAAAGAGGTGAAGAGCCCAGATGGAAATCTCACTAACGGCTCATGGGAATCTTTTAATTTTCTAATGAAACTCTTAAAAGATCCATTGTCTTTTTTCTGATAGCCTTGAACCTATCACTGGTAACAAACTAACTTAGATTTCAAAATTGCATAGAATGAACATATTTGCTACCACGAATCGCTAAATAAATTTGTCGTTTAAACTACTCATACAGAGGCACAAGACCGACTAAGAATTTGGTTGTAAACAATTTATATTAATTCAGGATTCCCTTACTCTCGATACATTTCGCATTCCACCAGCAGGAGTCAACACATCCTTGTCTACCAGGTCCAATGCTTTGTCAATTCGTCTAGAGCCACCCTGGCACTGCAGGAGACCAACTCGTTTGTTGACTTCTTCACCATTCAGAAGACTTCCAGTTAAGGTATTGAATTTAAGAACCACCTCGGCATCAGTGCTGAATGGGATCAGGGCAATACGACCAACAAGTTTTGAAACGTCGAAGAAAGTGACTAATTTTTGCACAAACTTCAGCACGCGATTCCAGCTGCCAAGATCTTCACACACAGAGGCATCAATGACGAACGTTGTGTCCATAGGAATTGGACAGACTTCCTCTGAGGAAAGTATTTAAACAAATTCATTTCTGGGTTTTAACTTTTAAGTGTAGACAACCACATCTAATTTTCAACTGTTTTAGTGATCTCAATCCAGTTTACTTTAACTGATCAAGCCCACAGGACTGGTGGCGCGATATTCACATACCTAAAGTTGTGACCTTCATTGACAAAAAAATGAAGAAGAAACAAAGACGTCTGTGACAGATTTTCCCTCTCACCCCGATTGAATGTTGGAAAATCACTTTGAAATATGAGAAGAGTCATTTCCAACAAGTGCATTATGCTCGGTGACTTGGGTTTGCCAAGATGGTAACGCCAACAGGCAGAAGAATGTGTTCTGTAAGACTGAAGCTGACCCAATGGATAAAATAGCCAAGAAAAAAATTATATCGGTGGAGTTCTATATTACTCTCCAGACGTGTGGCTCCTTGCACTGCTGAATGAAATACTTCCAGTAGGGTGGTCCCCTCGTGTGGGCCCACCTTAAGACTTTTAAAATGAGGTCTCCAGATTCGTTCTTGTAGTTCACCATGTGTCTGAAATGTGCCAACGTAAATTTCAAGCGCAAACCAGGGAATTTTTTATCATTTAGTCTAATAAATTTTAGAAGCCAATAACACTGTATTGCGATCACTTAGGACTTAAAGTTCAGTGTTATCGATATAGACATAGACCCTTTTCATAATGGCGCCCGATAAATTATTCTTTTGTTCTTATGATAATGCGCCCTACTAGCCTCGTCAGCATGTGCAAAATTCAATAGAATTTTTTCATTAAAGTAAGGTTAGTAGGACTAATTAACACATATACAAAAGAATAATTAAAATCGTCCGCCATTATGAAAAAGGTCTATAAGCCTCTTTGCAATTGGTTGCCAATACTGTCACATTACACTATGAACCTACCGGGGCAAGAACTCTGCACGATGGTGTCTGCTACTGGTGTAAGTTCACCAAAGCTGCTGGCTGTGAACACGTTATCACTTGAGCTGGCAATGTCGTTTAGCTGTGTCCGATCAACATTACTCCCAATACCAAGAGAGAACACCGTCACGTCCTTGTTTTTGAGTGGAAGGGAAGCTACCGCAAGTTTTGTGTAATCACCTCTGTCTATTGTTTGCCTCCCGTCAGTGATAACAATCGCCACCTACAAAAGGTCTCACATGTTATGCAGTGCTATCTACTATACCATAGCAAAGATGCATCACGCATTGTTTAAAGCTTCTCACTGTCCCACCTGTGTGTCTCAGTAAATGAGGTCACTAAATGTGAGGCCCATAGAGCACCATTCTTTAAGTTCTATTAAATACGAATTTCAAATGACCCATCGCCAGAGATTTATGCTCCTGAAATTTGTGAGGTACAAACTGCGGCCCAGCGCAGCTCTTGACATAAATGACATTAAAAACGCCCGCAAAAAAGTCACGTTTTAAGTAGCAAACATTATAATTATAGTGTTTGGTTCTACAATTACCAGTTCAAATAACGTAACAGTCATATCAGCAACCTGCATTCAATGCAAAATGGAACAACGAATGCTGCAGTTGACCTGAAAAATGACGAGACCTGCTAAAATAATAAACCAATTATCATACCTGTGGAAGTTCCGGTCTCATTCCAGCTGCTGTCGTAAATATTTCTTTGTCAGCAAGAAACAGAGCTTGATCAATAAACGTGTAACCTCTCTGGAACCCAATCCCGTCTATAAGACTATAGTATCCTTCCTCTGTTATATCAGACCCAGTAAGCGTATTAAATCTGAATTCCACTTTAGCCCCGGTACTATAGGCCACCACAGCAATATGGGTCTTGTCGGGACCGACATTAAACTCTTTAACCATGTCTTTCAGGAACTGCAGCATCTTTGCCCAGTTTCTTCTACCGATGCTTCCTGATGAATCTACAATAAATGCAACATCTGCCACGGCTTTACAGACAAATTCTGAGGAGTAAAAAGGAAAGACATAAAACTTAAAAAAGTGATGTTTTATGTGCTGAAGCAAAAGAGGGTTCACGCATCTGCTTAACTGACAGATGGAACACTTGGCGTATAAATCGCTACCGCTAAATATGTTTTAAAGACCCATGTTCACCCAAGTTGTTTTTAACCGTCGCTATTGTTCATTGTTGCGCTCTGATTGGTTTACTAGAGTCTCCCACTGAGTCCCAGTTGCGTGAGAATAACTCATAACAACGTAATATAGAATAATAATGTGATTTGTTTGAATCTTTTTGTGCCTTCTAACGACATTAGTCCCGCCAAAAACGCTGCAATTACCTGTGTCTGTGATTCATAATGTAAAAGTTTCAGTGACTGAGGAAGCGAGAGAAGTCGATCGTTTCGTTTGCATTAATATGGCTAACTAAAAGCGACGCGTTATAGGTGGTTTGCAATCAATCTCCGGAGACACACATAACAATGGTGAAACGAACAAATGCTGGTGGACGAACTAAAGGAGCTCATGACAGATCTACTGTGTACGTCCACCAGCATGGCGGCGATGACGTAACGTGAAAACCACCTATACGTCGCCTTGAATATTCCTAGTCAGATGCAAAACATAAGAATAAATTTAAAGCCAGCCATTTTTGCATTGGGTGTATAGAGCAACGAAATCACGCCTAAAAGGCTAGCCACATGTACAAGGTTGTGCGTCATTCTAAATAGGGCGACATTATTGCGAAGACTATCAGATTACACTTTAACAACCCATGTTCATCCAAGACGCATTGCGCGCCGCGCTGAATTTCGCACAGACGGAAAACACCCAAATCGCCAGCGAGCAGTATTTTGCGAAAATAATCCTCGTTCATCCGGCTTATTTTCCCGAGTATCGCTATTTTTTGTGTCGTCATGGTTTTCTTAACATCCTCTCTCTTCATTTGCATCGATATTTTCAACAAGAGTCGTCGTAGCGGTGAGGAAAAGACCTTTTAGGGGGCTGGTGTTATTGTTGAACTTCGCGTAACGCGAAATTATTTGTTGGCGGGCTCTTGTTAAAAATCCGTTTATTTTGGGTCAACCTGAAGGTGTCTCCTTGAATTTGTTTTTTAATTATCCTGGCAAAACGTGACTTTTGTCCCGTTACTTTGTTGATACATGCTCGCTGCCAAATGACCTCTGATCTCGAAGTTGACAGCGCTGTACAGTTAACCCGAAGAAAGATGCCCGTCTCAGACTTTGCTTTAGCCAGGATTTTAAGCAAAGAAAATAGAAGATTTGATACCTCCGAACATGTATCTGTCGTAGCGATATGCAAGATTTCAACTGATGTCCGACCTTGGCGAATATTTTGATCATGCGGTTCTAATTTATCTGCGAATGAACCGGACTAGAGCGCGCTACTGAGCGCGGTTTTGTATAAGATAAATGAGCATCCATCGAGTCGAACGCAGTTTATTTCTCTTCCCAGCAATTTCTATAATTATAAGGTAAGCCTTATGGAGCACTAAAATTAAAATATGTGGACTAGGAGTATCCAAGGCGACGCAACTTATTTAATTATTGGAATCCTTTACCGCGTCGCTTTTGCCATACTAGTAAATGCAAGCGAAACGATCGACTTCCCTCGCTTCCTCAGTCGCTGAAAGTTTTACATGATGAACCACGCATATTTGCAGCGTTTATCAAGGAACTGATGTCTTTCGTAGGCACAAAAAGATTCAAATCACAGCAATATAGAAAAATAAATCGATTCTCATTTCGTTGTTATGAGTTATTTTAAGTGTCATGCCACTTGAACTCAGCCACGGGAGAATCTGGTAAACCAATCAGATCGCAAGAATGAACAATAGAGACGATTAAAAACAATTACAAACGTATGCAAGGCCTCTTGGATGAACAAGGGTCTTTAAAACAAGAACTTTATATAAGGGAATTCATTGTTTAGCTTACATTGGTGTACCGGCAACGATAGATTATCCTGAACGGCGTAGAGCACATCACTTCCCGATTAGAAATGGAAAAGAAAAAGAACAGCAACAAAAAAGACGTAAAACTTTACCGACACACATTACTTAAGAGATAAATTAAGATGTTTACTTTCACAAGTCTGGTTGTCAGGTTTCAGGATGAATCCGCTGTTACAGGAACACTCGAAGCTACCATTGGTGTTTGTACAAATTTGTTCACATCCTCCATTGTCACCTAGACATTCGTTAAAATCTGTTGAAAGCAATGACATTCACAGTCAGAAGAACGACAATGACAAGGACAACAATAAGTTTAATGACAATGATGATGCTAGTAATGCCAAGGACGTGGCAAGTATGTTCCTGTTCAAGGGCTGTTTTCTTCAGATACTAATGGTCAATCACTAAGAATAACAAATGATCATGATGAGTTGAGTTACTGAAATAGCGCTATTATGCAGCTCTTCGTTCCGGGTGATTGTTGACTGGTCTAAACTATCAGATGTTCACTCTTTTTTGTCTTTTGCCAAAATTGCTTAGCAATTTTTCTAGCCTATTACGAGATATATTTGTTACTTGTCTTATTTCTTCACCTTCTCCAAGAATCTTCAAAGCAACATACGAATCTTACTTTGTTTCCTTGCAATGGTATATTCTTTTGTTCTTTGACCCGCGGTGAATTCCTTTAGCTTTCATCTGAAAGTAGTTTGGGCTCAACAACGTTTGTTTGTTTGTTTCCTATCTAATTGTTTACATGTATCTGGATCCTACAACTCTTCGTTTACCCTGCTGTTACTCTTTATATTTTTGAACACTGCTCGACGCCAGTAAAAATGCCAATAAAAAGGAAATAATAGGTATATTATATGCGTTACCAGATACCATGAGAATTTCATATTTCTATTCAAGGAAGAATTTACCTAATTTCAAGTCAAGTCACAACGAGTTACTACGAGGCCACAATCACTCAATTTGTTATTTTCCCTTCCCTTATTGTGTGTTCTACAAAGCGGGATAATTCCGTGATTTCGTACTAAATGAGATCACTTTCAGCTATGGCACATGTTTAAAAACGTCGCTTGTTTTAGCTTTCACGTCAAAGTTTCTCTCATCAAGAAAACCTGCCTACTTTCTTTCGCTGCTCACGTTTGGTTAATTTTCCATTAGTTGTTAAGTGTTTCATTATAACACCAACGAAACAGACATATCACCTGTACAGCTTTTGCCGTCGCCCTGGTATCCAGGAAGGCAGGTACAGGTATACGATCCTTCAGTGTTGCTACAGTTAGCGTTGGTGTCACATTCGTTTGTTTCAGGGCTGGAACATTCGTCGATGTCTGAAAATAACAGCAAGTGAATTACAGAGGGAGTAATATAGTAGAAACAGAGCTTATCCTTTTGCCATTAATTAATATAAAAAGACCTCAAAGGCTATTGCCTTGATCTCTTAAATAAAATGCGGAGGAATCTCATTAACTTGAGGGGGAATATATTAACGTCGACGACGTCATAGGTTATTAGCTTGAAGGCATGCAGGAATAAAATGCGTTGGATTCTCACTAACGTGATGTGGGATGCATCACTCTTAACACAAAGATGTCAAGTTCTTTGTAACGCTAAAATTGTGTAAAAGTCTGCGCGGTGCGACTAAATTACAATTTTTGTAAAACCAGGGGAGCGAATTATTATTATTTTCAATCAATGTTGTTAAAACGGAAAAACAAAACAATGATTTAGTTTAAGCGACCAGGTAGTTATTGTTCTCATACAAAACAACAGTTAAAGGAGGAGGCCATGAAAGACAATTGCAAATTACTTTGAAAAGCCATAATTTGGAAGGTAATAAAGTTATTATTATCATTATTATTATTATTATTATTATTATTATTATTATTATTGTTATTATTATTATTACTACCACTTTAAAACTGTTAACTTTAGTGCTTTCAGACTGCGCAATATTAAACTAGTACTTGGCTGCTAGGTTGGAACTCTTTACTACTGCCATGGAAACATGGCTTGTTAGGAACGACAGTAAATATTGAATTGATCACATGCAGAAAACGAATTGTTTGTATATCCTCTACTGTCGTCTTTAACAAAATTCTTTAAAATTTGTCACTTAAACAGAGCGAGGTCTGGCAGTCTCTTCTGTAATTATAAGTTTCAATATTCATTTTGTTTTGGCCAACAGATCACGTGTGTGGAATGCCATGAAAATCAGGCTTTCCACAAAATCGCGGGTTTTTCGTGTAGAAGTCGAAAAAAAGATAAATTTAGATTGTTTGGTTAAACGGAAATGCGCTGGATATGACTGATTCCTTAAACGCAAGGAAAAAAATAATAATGCGGAAATGCCGTGTTGCTTTTGAATCAAATTTCGAGCACACACATAGACGGATTACACAGGGAGTGATTTCAAGAAGAAAATGGTGCTTTTTTAACCTTTGGCATGTCAACGGCAAAAGGTTAGTTTGCCGTCGATATGCGAATACCTTCTGCAGCTATTTAGGGCAAGTTGACCCATTTCATCAGCTTCAACCGTAAAGAAGGCGCCTATAAAGTGCGTTCATCAACCACACACAGCCTCGTATATATAATTTTCAGCACTATTTACTACATGAAAATGAAAGAGAGCAAAGGATAATGACTTGCCTGTACAAGTTCTGCCATCACCCTGGTATCCATCCAGGCAGCGACACACATAGAAGCCTTTAGTGTTGATACACTCAGCGTTAGGATCGCACTCGTTAGTTTCAGGGCTGGCACATTCATCGACATCTGTTAATTGTGTAAATCAGATGGATTAGAAAGGGGGAGGTGAAATACGTGTAATCGCGTAACAACAGCTGATCTTACAGGATATTAGTAACATCTTTCATAAATAAAATCTATCATGAAACTACAATTCTCCCGAAAGCGATAGAAGGAATTTAGCATTCTCTCAAATGCTTAATTCTCTCGAACGAACACCTGTAACCTTTTCCTTTACGCTTTGTCCAAAACGTAAAAGAGTTAGGTGTCTTGATAGAAACATTGCTTCAAAACACAGGAACCAGCTTAAAAGATTAGACCTCAAGAAAATTGTCACTCAATTCAAACGCTATTCGTTAACTCATTGAAGATTTCACCTTTTCAGATTCCGAGGACGTCCGCGTTGTCCACTTTGATGGACAATGTACCCGGTATAAAATTAATCTAGTTATTTTGGCTGGAGTTATCAGTCTGTTGGGTAAAGAGGATCATATGTAGTTTAAAATACCTAGCACGCAGATGCCTTTCTTGATTTCCTCAGCCTTGTCTACCAAGTCCTCAAATGAGTCCACGGTAAACACATTTTTGGGACCAGAAGCAATTTCACTAAGTTCGGAGGGATCAACTTCTTTTCCTATACCCAACACAAACACTGCCGATCCTTTCCTCTGCAGACGCCCTGAGGCCTCATTAAGAGGGGTGTATGCTCCCTGGTCTTTTGTTTGTTCTCCCGCTGTGATTACCAAGACAGGCTAGAGAAGAGGGAGGAAAGAAACAATTTCGTACAATATCACTACTGATACAGGGGGCTATGGCCATCTCCGGAACTCGCATCTTAATCATTCTATATCTATATTTTATTGTGAACCGTCACTATGCCTTAGCTTTTTACTTCCAATGAAAAAATTTTAGAGAGTACATGTAACTTTAGGTAAGGAGTTGGACAGCCAGGATAGAAACCTCATTTACAGCTCATGGGACTTATGAATTTTCTACTCAAACTCTTCAAAAGATCCCATCTTTATTTTCTGACAGCCAGGCACCTATACCAGCGCTAACAAATTCAGTGATAAAAGTGAAAAGAATAAACATATTTTCCGCCAAGAATTTAAAACCAATTTTGAGAAGCGTTCGCAAAAAGGAAGTATCGTTTTAAGCACTCATGCGGAGACACCAGATCGACAAAGCATCTGGTTTTAAACAATTTATATTAATTCAGGATTCCCTTACTCTCGATACATTTCGAATTCCACCAGCAGGAGTCAACACTTCCTTGTCTGCTAGGTCCAGTGCTTTGTCAATTCGCCTTGAACCACCCTGGCACTGCAGGAGACCAACTCGTCTGTTGACTTCATCACCATTAAGAAGGCTTCCAGTCAATGTATTGAACTTGAGAACCACCTCGGCATCGCTTCTGAATGGAATTAGAGCGATACGACCAACAGGTTTTGACACGTCGAAGAAAGTGACCAATCTTTGCACAAACTTAAGCACGCGATTCCAGTTGCCAGGATCATCACACACAGAAGCATCAATGACGAAAGTAGTATCCATAGGTATTGGGCATACTTCCTCTGAATAAAACATTTAAACAGATTCATTGCTGAGTTTTAAATGGAGATAACTGCATTAAGTTTTCAACTGTTTTAGGGACTAAAATGCATTCAGCTTCTTCTAAAGCTCCACTTGAAAGCGAACAAAAACAACTAATGAAGTCCCCAGGGGTGACACGATGACTTTTGCTAATGTTCCTCATTTAGTATGCTTAGTGTTTTGGCTTTCGTGTTTGGCATCACAGATCGTTGTTGTAGTTATCAGCTTTTGGCGAAAGCGATCAAACGTTGAGAGTTTCTTATGTAGGGCTTAGTGATTAGCATTCTTTGCTCCCGCATTTAGTCTTCAATGATTTTTGTTATTTTCGAGCTTGTTGTCAGTTTAGTGTGTTGACATCACGGTTTTGCCGCAGAGGGCAAACTTGAACGCGATTTGACTCAGGCCTGGTAAGGGACAGCAGATGGTAATTATTAGTGTGAGGTTAGGACAACAGACTATACTAGTGCTGGACATGACTAACGGAACAAAATCGAATTACTATCGCAGAGTCATTGTGAACTGCAGGCCAAATATGTATAACAGTGGGGTGGCCGCAGCTGGGTTTTCTGAAAGCGTTCTGCTCAGGGAATTTGAAGCTCACTAATGAGTATCCAGAGAATTACATTTTTTCTTCATAACTCAATTCATTCAACACTATGCCAAATATTTCAGGTGTAAATACTGCTAATTCAACATCCTTCTCACACTAAATGATTACGATTCTGGACTAGACGTTTAAATATTTTCGGCTGAGGTCGGCTAAAAGCACGAAAATGGCTGCGATCTATAAGATAATAATAATAATAATAATAATAATAATAATAATAATAATAATAATAATAATAATAATAATAATCACTTTATTTAAGTCTCAAATGTATTTAGCCGAGCACAGATGCTCTACTAATTGGGGAGACTAAATGAAATCAACTCTAAATAAATCAAATGAAATCAAATGTTGGTTTTTGGGGAGAGGGGAAAACCGGAGAACCCGGAGAAAAACCTCTCGGAGCAGAGTAGAGAACCAACAAACTCAGTCCACTTATGACGCCGAGTCCGGGGATCGAACCCGAGACACATTGGTGGAAGGCGAGCGCTCTCACCACTGCGCCAATTCTGCTACCCCTAAATACATGTATATATCTGGATTCTGTGAAAGGTTTGGAGCAATTTGAGGTATTAATATTATAACGCCACTGGTTCCCTTTAAGTGAACTAAAATTTTGTTTTGCAATGATTTCAATAATTTCCATTCTCTGCATCGCCCTCTTTCTAATTTACTCCAAAACGTCGGATAACTCTGCTTTAATTTATGCACATTTATGCACATTGTGAACCTACCGGGGCAAGAGCTCTGCACGATGGTCTCCGCTACCGGTGTAAGTTCAGCAAAGCTGCTGGCAGTGAACACGTTTTCACTTGAGCTGGCAATATCGTTTAACTGTGTCTGATCAACATTATTCCCAATGCCAAGAGAGAACACCGTCACGTCCTTGTTTTTGAGTGGAAGGGAAGCGACAGAAAGTTCTGTGTATGCACCTCTATCTGTTGTTTGCCTCCCGTCAGTGATAACAATCGCAACCTACAAAAGGTCTCACATGTTATGAAGTGCTATCTACTGCACCATAGCAAAGATGCATCACTTTAAAGCTTCTCATCATGAGGTCGCTAAATATGAGGCTCACCGTGCACCATTCTTTAAGTTCTATTAAATAAGAATTTCAAATGACCCATCGCCAGAGATGTATGCTCCTGAAATTGGGGTGAGTTCTGCGTGCGCACCGCGGTTTGTTGTTTGCTGCCGTCAGTGATAACTATTGCAACATAGTTGTAAACGTAGTACTATCAACAGTACTATTAACTCTATTACCGAAAAGATGTATCCCATAAAAGCTTCTTACCGTTCCGCCTTCAAGTGTGTCTTAGTAAATGAGGTCACTACATTTAATATAATAGACTCATGGCGTACCATTCTTTCATTATTATAAAAGTTTCAAATGGCCAGTTATTAGAGATATGTATTCCTGAAATCAGTGGGGAACAAACTGCCCAGTTCTTGATTTCAATGACATTAACAACGCCGGTATAAAACCGGAGATCTAATAAAACATTAACAACAGCTTTCAAACCTGTGGCAATTCTGGTCTCATTCCAGATGATGTCGTAAATATTTCTTTGTCAGCAAGAAACAGAGCTTTATCAATAAACGTGTACCCTCTCTGGAACCCAATCCCGTCTATAAGACTATAGTATCCTTCCTCTGTTATATCAGACCCAGTAAGCGTATTAAATCTGAATTCCACTTTAGCCCCGGTACTATAGGCCACCACAGCAATATGGGTCTTGTCGGGACCGACATTAAAGGCTTTAACCATGTCTTTCAGGAACTGCAGCATCCTTCCCCAGTTTCTTCTACCGATGCTTCCTGATGAATCTACAATAAATGCAACATCTGCCACGGCTTTACAGGCAAATTCTGGGGAACAAAGAGGAAAAATAAAATAAAACTTTAAAAAAAGTTGATGTTTTTAGGTGCTAAGAGAAAAAGGGTTCGAGCAAATGCTTAACTCTCAGATCGAATGGGTTGCTATCTGCATTGTTCATTAATTTGTTTGCAACTTGAGAATTCTAGGTACCCATCATTTGATAAACTCATGTAGCAGTTTTCTTTTGGGCAGATGAAAGTAATAACCAGGTGTAAAATTTATAGTGACACCAAATGATCTTAACAATCTCACGTTTTTGTAACGCCCTACAGTATTACAACGCGGTCCCAACAAAATGCAACTGTTACGACTTTCACACCTTCAGCCATACATCCGCAGTTCTAGATATGATTTTAAACTATTCTGAATTATTTGAAAGAAAATGTACAGATATAAAACGCTCAAAGGTATAACAATTCTGACTATCCCATATTTTACATTCTATATACTGTATTTAAAACATCGTCTAGGAATCATTTCAAAGGTTTATAGCATTTCACAGCTGATTAAATGGTAGCTGCACGTTTCTTACATAGAGGGAAACATTGCGACAAAATATCTCCCTCAGGAGCAAATCAATTTAGTCAAATAAGGATTAATATAATAATAATAATAATAATAATAATAATAATAATATTTATTTCTTTATATGGCGCAAATTCAATTATACAATTTTCAAATGCGCCTCACATATATGAAATCAAATCAACTCTAAATTAATCAAATCAAATGTTGGTTTTTGTGGAGAGGGGAAAACCGGAGTACACGGAGAAAAACCTCTCGGAGCAGAGTAGAGAACCAACAAACTCAGCCCACTTATGACGCCGAGTCCGGGAATCGAACCCGGGCCACATTGGTGGAAGGCGAGCGCTCTTACCAATGCGCCAACCCTGCTCCCCAATTAATTCAAATACTAACATTTTCATCCAGCCGGGAAAAAGTCATGCAAATTTGAGTTGCATAACATTGAAATTGCTTAACTGCTAAATATTACAAACAAACTTCTAATGCTCGCCAAATACCTAACGCTCCAGACCAAATTTTGCTGTTAATATCTTTCATCTTCGACGTACTTCAAAGTAGCCGAATAGATCCGTCGCATTGGTAATCATTCAACTAGCTGCAGACAATATTTGGCGCTATTGATACATTTTTGTTCTCCATGAAACGTCCACTTTTCCTGACATGAAAAAGAGTACTTTCCAGTGCTGAACGGAGCCATGAAATCAGGGCATTCTTTAGCATATTTTGGAGTGTCGAGAACGATGGATTATGCTCAACGGTGTGTATAAATGATGCATGGAGAGACATCACAGAAGAAAAGAAAAAAAAAAGGAACAAAACATTTCCTCTGGTCATTAAAAAGACGTAAAACGTTACCAGTAAACAGCAATTATGACATAACTCAAAGTGTGAATGTTATATCAAATGAAGTGTTTACTTTCACAAGTCTTGTTGTCAGATTTGAGATTGAACCCGCTGTTACAGGAGCACTTGAAGCTTCCATTGCTTTTTGTACAAATTTGATCACATCCTCCATTGTCAACCAGGCATTCATTAACATCTGTTGAAAATAATGACAATGACAATGAAAATAACAATGACAAAGAGAAAGACTTGGACAAGAACAAGGACAATGACTAGGAATGGGACTACAACTAGGACTAGGACTAGGACTAGGACTAGGACTAGGACTAGGACTAGAACTAGAACTAGAACTAGAACTAGAACTAGAACTAGGACTAGGACTAGGACTAGGACTAGGACTAGGACTAGAACTAGAACTAGAACTAGGACTAGGACTAGGACTAGGACTAGGACTAGAACTAGGACTAGGACTAGGACTAGGACTAGAACTAGAACTAGGACTAGGACTAGGACTAGACCTAGAACTAGGACTAGGACTAGGACTAGGACTAGGACGAGGACTAGGACGAGGACGAGGACGAGGACTAGGACTAGGACCAGGACTAGGACTAGGACTAGGACTAAGACTAGGACGAGGACGAGGACTAGGACGAGGACGAGGACTAGGACTAGGACTAGGACGAGGACAGGAAAAAGGATGATAATGTTAGTGTGCAGGGATGTTGCTGTTTAAGCATCTTTACATGCTAAACGCCAACCTTGGAAGAATCGTGATTATTATGAACACCAGACCAAATTAACGGACGGTCGTAAGTGCTACGGAATCTTAGTTTACTAGGTGTAATCGTACATCAGGAATGCGTTCGAGTATCCACTGCTGCGGTAGTCTGATGTGAATAATGAAATCGACTACTATGGGTTGACAGGCTAGGGTTGTGATCGGTTGTGTGCTTCCTTGTCGGCTTTTATTTAGTTGTGATTCGCCGGTAATATTTCCGATCAAACAATATAGAAGTGTAAACAAGGATTTGGTTCTTATTTGCAGCAAATATTACAATTTTAGGATTCAGCCAGCGTGTTGGATATAAGATGTGACCAGATGTGTTTAGCATCTTATGTCACAAAATCACTTACCGCTATGTTCTACTAGGGCACCTTATTTCTTCCTTCAAAAGCAAGGGAAATTATGTACTAAACGACGCCAACGTTTGTTGACTTTTCTCTCTGTTGTACAACACAAACAGTACTTGATTTTACGGAAAGCTCTTGATTATTATAATCCATACTCGTCACGCGCTCGCTGCTTACCATAGTTTATTTCACTTGAAAATGAGTTCTTTGTTTAATATTTCCGGTCTGCAAAGCCCGTGTTAAACGCCGCACTTTACAGGTTAGGTCGACCCAAATTGGTTAACTTCGCCTGTTGATTCAAACGTCGAACTTCACTAGACCACGCGTACATAAACAGAATGAGGCTGAACTCAGGATATCATTTATGACGTCATTCAAGATGGCGCAGAAATGGTTCACGAACGACGAAAAATCTCACCACTTTGTATCACAGGACACCCAAGATTAGGATGCGTTCTCATAACGTCGAACGCAATGATACATTTTAAACGTTTCTATGTAATCCCTAAACTTTTTTTTTAGTTGAGAGAGACCATCCAGTACGTCTTCCGTTCCCTGGTACACCGCTGAAATAGGGGCTGCTAAACGTCTTCGGAGAAAAGCGGAAAGGCGGTGTCGGAAAACTGGCCGACAAGAAGACCTTTATGCTTCTAAAGTGCAGAGAAATCGTGTAATTTACATGATGAATGCTGTAAAAAAGGACTTCTATACTAACTTTATTGCGGAGAATAGCATTGTTCAAGGGAAGTTATTTAGGGCAGCAAAGAAGCTGCTGGCTAAGAAGGAAGTGCCGTCTTTTCCCGGCTATGTGGATAAATCTGTTCTTGTGAATGACATCGGAAAATGTTTTATCCGCAAAATAGAATCCATCCGTTCGGATATTGACAAGGCCGTCACCTCCCGTGCAAACATGGTCTTACCGGAGGATCCAGAAGTTGGCCCGGAAAAAGCACTGTATGCTTTCCATCCTCTCAGTGAGGACGAAGTCCTGAAGCTTGTCCGACAATCTGCAAAAAAATCTTATCCGCTTGATCCAGCTCCAACGTCGCTTGTGGTCTCCTGTCTCGATGTTCTACTTCCGGTCATTACACGCATAATTAACTGTTCCCTTAAATCTGGTGAATTTCCTGATTGCTAGAAGGATGCGTTAGTTTCCCCTCTGCTCAAAAAGTCTGGCGTGCTCTCAGAGTTTACAAACTTAAGACCTGTGTCTAATTTGCAGTACGTTTCAAAATTAACGGAACGCGCCGTCTTCGATCAAATGCATGCACATTTGACATCACATGACTTATACCCTCCATTCCAGTCAGCGTACCGTAAGTGTCAAAGCACTGAGACTGCACTTTTAAAAGCGCAAAATGACATCCTAATGAACTTGGATTCTCAACGTGTGACCCTTCTTGTGTTACTAGATTTGAGTGCAGCGTTTGACACAGTTGACCATGGAGTGTTATTGAATCGCCTCAGTACGAGCTTTGGAGTCAGGGGATCGGCATTGCAGTGGTTTACATCCTACCTTCTCAACAGATCGCAGCGCGTGTCTTTTGACCAAAATTTATCGAAGAAGTTCAATTTGCAATGCGGTGTTCCTCAAGGATCATGCCTAGGTCCACTGCTGTTTACTATCTATGCGAGTAAGCTTTTTGAGGTTATTAAGAACTATCTACCACAATCGCATGCATACGCAGACGATACTCAGCTGTATCTATCATTCAATGTTGACTCAGCTTGTTCGAAAAACGACGCAGTTGAGGCAATGGAGCATTGCATACAGGCTATACGATCGTGGATGATCAAGGACAAACTACGCCTGAATGATAGTAAGACGGAGTTGATGATTATAGGCACCAGAAAGCAACTGGCTAAAGTGAACATTGATGGTCTTAGTGTTGGTGAGAGCATTATAGCTCCCGTAACTTCAGTTACGAACTTGGGATCATGCTTTGACCAGAACATGAGTATGATACCAAACATTAATAACATATGTAAAGCTGCGTCTTTTCATATTTACAATATAAGGCGGATCAGAAAGTACCTAACCAATGATGTCACACAAACGCTTGTTCACTCCATTGTTATAGGCCGCTTAGATTACTGTAATAGTCTTCTTTATAAAGTTCCCGCGGTACACATGAGTAAGTTACAACGCATTCGAAATACTGCTGCCCGGCTCGTATGCTCAACACCAAGGTTTAATCATATTACACCCGTCTTATTTTCTTTGCATTGGCTACCCGTTACCTATCGTATCAAGTTTAAAATCTTAGTTTTAACGTTTAAAGCAATATATCAACCTGCGCCGTCCTATATCTGCGATCTAGTTCAATTAAAGGAGAAATGTAAATGCCAGCTTCGTTCTTCTGAAGAACTACTATTGCAGTTACCCAAAGGAAAAACAAAGAAAACTCAGGGAGACAGATCATTCCAAATAACTGCCCCTGCATTGTGGAACAGTCTACCTGCAAGTGTCAGAGACATCGGTAACGTTTTGGTTTTTAAACGAACAATAAAGACTTATTTATTTAGGAAGGCTTTTGCCTGTTATAGTTATATTGACTACTTTTTAGATTATAAATTTCAGGTATTCTTAAGTATATTTTATTGTAATTATTATTGGTAGTTATAGTTGTACGGCGCATTTAATCATATTCAGATGTTAACTTGCGCCTAATAAGTAATAAATTGTTATTATTATTATATCTATCTCAAATGATCAAGGAAAGAATGCCTTACCTGGGCAGTTTTTGCCGTCGCCCTGATATCCAGGAAGGCAGGTACAGGTATAGGATCCATCAGTGTTGCTACACTCAGCGTTGGTATCACATTCGTTTGCTTCAGGGTTCGCACATTCGTCAATATCTGTTAGTACGGACAACTGTTAGATTGCAGTGAGATGGTATTGTATAGATTACAGACACATACAGAAAATACACTTAACCAAAGCCCAAGCGTTATCTCAGGGGCTACCTCAATAAATTCCCAAAGAAATTCCAATACGGAAATACACGGTATTTAATTCTGACATTCCACACATACCTTGAACGAAGTTTCGCAGTTGCGCGTGGACATTGTTAACAATATATACGATAACATCAATTTGATACCTGTACATGTCTTGCCGTCTCCTGTATATCCTTCACGGCAGCTGCAAGCGTAGGATCCCTCAGTGTTGGAACACAGGGCGTTGGGGTCGCACACGCCATCCTCGCACTCGTCAATATCTGTTTTGAAAGCGAAAAAATTCAAAATTTCAAGCACTCGAGTGTACACAAGCCTATATCAAAAGATAGAAATCATAAAACTATTTTCCATATTTAGAAATTGAGTTTCCTAATTAGGGTAGTGTTGTTTGGGGACGGAGGGGAGGGGCGGTGCCGGGTTGCAGAGTGGGTCAAGATCATTGCAACTAAATCTGTAACATCCATCGTACTAGCAAACTTTTAAGTTTAAGTTTTTAAGAGCTTAAAACATAATTTTTAAACAAAGTGTATAAACTAGAACAATCATATAAGCTTATATACCGTAAAAGCTCTATTAAGCCCCCCCCCCTCTATTAACCCCCCTCTCTAAAAAGCCCCCCGTTTGGAAGTCGTTTTTTGTAATAAGCCCCCCCTCTCTAATAACCCCCGCCCCCCGCCTTTTTGGAACATGAGATTTTGTAAGGAACCCCTCCTATTCCCTCTTATGAAATCCACTTCATGCAGCCCAGTTGGTTTATTTTAACAAATATGCACTCAAACACATAATACTCTTTGTTGCTCTTTATTAAATAATCAAGTTTCAATGCAGTTGTTTGAGTTTGGTAGAAAAACTATTATAAGACGAAAACGGCGAGTTTGAGATTTCAAATAAACCCCGCCTCTCTATTAAGCCCCCCTCTCTAATAAGCCCCCCGTCAATAAGGCCTGAAATTAAATAAGCCCCCCCTCCCCCCCCCCCGGTGGCTTAAAAGAGCTTTTACGGTATGGCCCTATTATATCCTTATAACATATGTATCACCTGTGCAGCTTTTACCATCTCCTTGATATCCAGTGCGACAGCTACAGGTATAAGATCCTTCAGTGTTGCTACACTCAGCGTTGGTGTCGCACTCGTTTGCTTCAGGGCTCGCACATTCATCAATATCTGTTAATAAGGACGATGTTAGCTTACAGTGGAACGGGATTGTTTTGCTATTAACATAGATTGCTGTTAGGTACAGAAACTACACAAACCAACAGAGAAGGGCGATCTAAGTGGCTGGCATTTTTAACTCTCAAACACTTTCTAATTCGGAAATACAAACTATTTATTGATAGGTGAGTTAATCGTTTGTCTCACGTTGAGTAAATCTCGATATCTCGACCGTTATAATGCTGGTCTTGATAGGGCGGTAGTCTCCACTAGCTTTGTATCTGCATGAGTAGCACCATGGTTGGTGGTGATTGGTGCATTTCGAACCTCACTTAGGCGGTTGTTAACGTACCATGGATGGGAAGATCTTTAAGACTAGATATTGTTCCCTCGGCGGTCCGTTTAGGTACCAATCGGCTTATCGTGGGCATCAACGCTTCAGGAATCTCAATTCTGCTGTCGTTATTGTTGTCGTCAGGTTGAAGTCATATGTCAATAGCCTCTTTAACCCTACCAATAGGGGTTTCGGTCAATAAACTCAACCTTCTCCCAGAGCGGATAGTGCCTGGTCGCATCGCTGTGTTCCGAAACGGTGGATAATTGGGTTCGAACAAGCCGTATGTCTCTATCGTTTTTCTTAATCCGTTGATTCATATATCTTCCCGTCATTTATAGTGTCTCTCCAATATAGACCTCACCACTCGCAGGGAATCTTGTAGCCTACTCCGTCTTGTTTTTCAGGGTCGAAAACATTTTTAGTTCGCACTCGGTGTGATCGGTGTGCTGTTGTGGACAGCGGTGCTATTGATACTGATACTCAACTAGTCGATTGCCTGATAAAGATCAGCAGTGTAGCAGTCCAAACGTCGCGATCCACATCCATGTGACTCAATCGTGAAAAAAAAAATAAACTCAACTATCATTTCAAACTACGATGCCAAACACCCTTCTTGATTCAAACTATTTAAATCGTGCATTCCAAGCATGATACCTTGAACGAAGTTTGGCAACTGCGACTTAACATTCTTAACAATGTGTACGATAACATCAACTTGATACCTGTACATGTCTTGCCATCTCCTGTATATCCTTCACGGCAGCTGCAAGCGTAGGATCCCTCAGTGTTGGAACACAGGGCGTTGGAGTCGCACACGTCATTTTCACACTCGTCAATATCTGTGTTTAAAGAGATAAAAAGGGTTGTAGTGCGATTTAACTAACTCATGATACATATTGTGGAGGGTTGGAGAAGGTACACAGTGGCTAATTCGTTTAACAAATCTAACATAAGAAGACTTTTTCAGACTGCGCAATATTAAACTAGTACTTGGCTGCTAGGTTGGAACTCTTTACTACTGCCATGGAAACATGGCTTGTTAGGAACGACAGTAAATATTGAATTGATCACATGCAGAAAACGAATTGTTTGTATATCCTCTACTGTCGTCTTTAACAAAATTCTTTAAAATTTGTCACTTAAACAGAGCGAGGTCTGGCAGTCTCTTCTGTAATTATAAGTTTCACTATTCATTTTGTTTTGGCCAACAGATCACGTGTGTGGAATGCCATGAAAATCAGGCTTTCCACAAAATCGCGGGTTTTTCGTGTAGAAGTCGAAAAAAAGATAAATTTAGATTGTTTGGTTAAACGGAAATGCGCTGGATATGACTGATTCCTTAAACGCAAGGAAAAAAAATAATAATGCGGAAATGCCGTGTTGCTTTTGAATCAAATTTCGAGCACACACATAGACGGATTACACAGGGAGTGATTTCAAGAAGAAAATGGTGCTTTTTTAACCTTTGGCATGTCAACGGCAAAAGGTTAGTTTGCCGTCGATATGCGAATACCTTCTGCAGCTATTTAGGGCAAGTTGACCCATTTCATCAGCTTCAACCGTAAAGAAGGCGCCTAAAAAGTGCGTTCATCAACCACACACAGCCTCGTATATATAATTTTCAGCACTATTTACTACATGAAAATGAAAGAGAGCAAAGGATAATGACTTGCCTGTACAAGTTCTGCCATCACCCTGGTATCCATCCAGGCAGCGACACACATAGAAGCCTTTAGTGTTGATACACTCAGCGTTAGGATCGCACTCGTTAGTTTCAGGGCTGGCACATTCATCGACATCTGTTAATTGTGTAAATCAGATGGATTACAAAGGGGGAGGTGAAATACGTGTAATCGCGTAACAACAGCTGATCTTACAGGATATTAGTAACATCTTTCATAAATAAAATCTATCATGAAACTACAATTCTCCCGAAAGCGATAGAAGGAATTTAGCATTCTCTCAAATGCTTAATTCTCTCGAACGAACACCTGTAACCTTTTCCTTTACGCTTTGTCCAAAACGTAAAAGAGTTAGGTGTCTTGATAGAAACATTGCTTCAAAACACAGGAACCAGCTTAAAAGATTAGACCTCAAGAAAATTGTCACTCAATTCAAACGCTATTCGTTAACTCATTGAAGATTTCACCTTTTCAGATTCCGAGGACGTCCGCGTTGTCCACTTTGATGGACAATGTAGCCGGTATAAAATTAATCTAAGTTATTTTGGCTGGAGTTATCAGTCTGTTGGGTAAAGAGGATCATATGTAGTTTAAAATACCTAGCACGCAGATGCCTTTCTTGATTTCCTCAGCCTTGTCTACCAAGTCCTCAAATGAGTCCACGGTAAACACATTTTTGGGACCAGAAGCAATTTCACTAAGTTCGGAGGGATCAACTTCTTTTCCTATACCCAACACAAACACTGCCGATCCTTTCCTCTGCAGACGCCCTGAGGCCTCATTAAGAGGGGTGTATGCTCCCTGGTCTTTTGTTTGTTCTCCCGCTGTGATTACCAAGACAGGCTAGAGAAGAGGGAGGAAAGAAACAATTTCGTACAATATCACTACTGATACAAGGGGCTATGGCCATCTCCGGAACTCGCATCTTAATCATTCTATATCTATATTTTATTGTGAACCGTCACTATGCCTTAGCTCTTTACTTCCAATGAAAAAATTTTAGAGAGTACATGTAACTTTAGGTAAGGAGTTGGACAGCCAGGATAGAAACCTCATTTACAGCTCATGGGACTTATGAATTTTCTACTCAAACTCTTCAAAAGATCCCATCTTTATTTTCTGACAGCCAGGCACCTATACCAGCGCTAACAAATTCAGTGATAAAAGTGAAAAGAATAAACATATTTTCCGCCAAGAATTTAAAACCAATTTTGAGAAGCGTTCGCAAAAAGGAAGTATCGTTTTAAGCACTCATGCGGAGACACCAGATCGACAAAGCATCTGGTTTTAAACAATTTATATTAATTCAGGATTCCCTTACTCTCGATACATTTCGAATTCCACCAGCAGGAGTCAACACTTCCTTGTCTGCTAGGTCCAGTGCTTTGTCAATTCGCCTTGAACCACCCTGGCACTGCAGGAGACCAACTCGTCTGTTGACTTCATCACCATTAAGAAGGCTTCCAGTCAATGTATTGAACTTGAGAACCACCTCGGCATCGCTTCTGAATGGAATTAGAGCGATACGACCAACAGGTTTTGACACGTCGAAGAAAGTGACCAATCTTTGCACAAACTTAAGCACGCGATTCCAGTTGCCAGGATCATCACACACAGAAGCATCAATGACGAAAGTAGTATCCATAGGTATTGGGCATACTTCCTCTGAATAAAACATTTAAACAGATTCATTGCTGAGTTTTAAATGGAGATAACTGCATTAAGTTTTCAACTGTTTTAGGGACTAAAATGCATTCAGCTTCTTCTAAAGCTCCACTTGAAAGCGAACAAAAACAACTAATGAAGTCCCCAGGGGTGACACGATGACTTTTGCTAATGTTCTTCATTTAGTATGCTTAGTGTTTTGGCTTTCGTGTTTGGCATCACAGATCGTTGTTGTAGTTATCAGCTTTTGGCGAAAGCGATCAAACGTTGAGAGTTTCTTATGTAGGGCTTAGTGATTAGCATTCTTTGCTCCCGCATTTAGTCTTCAATGATTTTTGTTATTTTCGAGCTTGTTGTCAGTTTAGTGTGTTGACATCACGGTTTTGCCGCAGAGGGCAAACTTGAACGCGATTTGACTCAGGCCTGGTAAGGGACAGCAGATGGTAATTATTAGTGTGAGGTTAGGACAACAGACTATACTAGTGCTGGACATGACTAACGGAACAAAATCGAATTACTATCGCAGAGTCATTGTGAACTGCAGGCCAAATATGTATAACAGTGGGGTGGCCGCAGCTGGGTTTTCTGAAAGCGTTCTGCTCAGGGAATTTGAAGCTCACTAATGAGTATCCAGAGAATTACATTTTTTCTTCATAACTCAATTCATTCAACACTATGCCAAATATTTCAGGTGTAAATACTGCTAATTCAACATCCTTCTCACACTAAATGATTACGATTCTGGACTAGACGTTTAAATATTTTCGGCTGAGGTCGGCTAAAAGCACGAAAATGGCTGCGATCTATAAGATAATAATAATAATAATAATAATAATAATAATAATAATAATAATAATAATCACTTTATTTAAGTCTCAAATGTATTTAGCCGAGCACAGATGCTCTACTAATTGGGGAGACTAAATGAAATCAACTCTAAATAAATCAAATGAAATCAAATGTTGGTTTTTGGGGAGAGGGGAAAACCGGAGAACCCGGAGAAAAACCTCTCGGAGCAGAGTAGAGAACCAACAAACTCAGTCCACTTATGACGCCGAGTCCGGGGATCGAACCCGAGACACATTGGTGGAAGGCGAGCGCTCTCACCACTGCGCCAATTCTGCTACCCCTAAATACATGTATATATCTGGATTCTGTGAAAGGTTTGGAGCAATTTGAGGTATTAATATTATAACGCCACTGGTTCCCTTTAAGTGAACTAAAATTTCGTTTTGCAATGATTTCAATAATTTCCATTCTCTGCATCGCCCTCTTTCTAATTTACTCCAAAACGTCGGATAACTCTGCTTTAATTTATGCACATTTATGCACATTGTGAACCTACCGGGGCAAGAGCTCTGCACGATGGTCTCCGCTACCGGTGTAAGTTCAGCAAAGCTGCTGGCAGTGAACACGTTTTCACTTGAGCTGGCAATATCGTTTAACTGTGTCTGATCAACATTATTCCCAATGCCAAGAGAGAACACCGTCACGTCCTTGTTTTTGAGTGGAAGGGAAGCGACAGAAAGTTCTGTGTATGCACCTCTATCTGTTGTTTGCCTCCCGTCAGTGATAACAATCGCAACCTACAAAAGGTCTCACATGTTATGAAGTGCTATCTACTGCACCATAGCAAAGATGCATCACTTTAAAGCTTCTCATCATGAGGTCGCTAAATATGAGGCTCACCGTGCACCATTCTTTAAGTTCTATTAAATAAGAATTTCAAATGACCCATCGCCAGAGATGTATGCTCCTGAAATTGGGGTGAGTTCTGCGTGCGCACCGCGGTTTGTTGTTTGCTGCCGTCAGTGATAACTATTGCAACATAGTTGTAAACGTAGTACTATCAACAGTACTATTAACTCTATTACCGAAAAGATGTATCCCATAAAAGCTTCTTACCGTTCCGCCTTCAAGTGTGTCTTAGTAAATGAGGTCACTACATTTAATATAATAGACTCATGGCGTACCATTCTTTCATTATTATAAAAGTTTCAAATGGCCAGTTATTAGAGATATGTATTCCTGAAATCAGTGGGGAACAAACTGCCCAGTTCTTGATTTCAATGACATTAACAACGCCGGTATAAAACCGGAGATCTAATAAAACATTAACAACAGCTTTCAAACCTGTGGCAATTCTGGTCTCATTCCAGATGATGTCGTAAATATTTCTTTGTCAGCAAGAAACAGAGCTTTATCAATAAACGTGTACCCTCTCTGGAACCCAATCCCGTCTATAAGACTATAGTATCCTTCCTCTGTTATATCAGACCCAGTAAGCGTATTAAATCTGAATTCCACTTTAGCCCCGGTACTATAGGCCACCACAGCAATATGGGTCTTGTCGGGACCGACATTAAAGGCTTTAACCATGTCTTTCAGGAACTGCAGCATCCTTCCCCAGTTTCTTCTACCGATGCTTCCTGATGAATCTACAATAAATGCAACATCTGCCACGGCTTTACAGGCAAATTCTGGGGAACAAAGAGGAAAAATAAAATAAAACTTTAAAAAAAGTTGATGTTTTTAGGTGCTAAGAGAAAAAGGGTTCGAGCAAATGCTTAACTCTCAGATCGAATGGGTTGCTATCTGCATTGTTCATTAATTTGTTTGCAACTTGAGAATTCTAGGTACCCATCATTTGATAAACTCATGTAGCAGTTTTCTTTTGGGCAGATGAAAGTAATAACCAGGTGTAAAATTTATAGTGACACCAAATGATCTTAACAATCTCACGTTTTTGTAACGCCCTACAGTATTACAACGCGGTCCCAACAAAATGCAACTGTTACGACTTTCACACCTTCAGCCATACATCCGCAGTTCTAGATATGATTTTAAACTATTCTGAATTATTTGAAAGAAAATGTACAGATATAAAACGCTCAAAGGTATAACAATTCTGACTATCCCATATTTTACATTCTATATACTGTATTTAAAACATCGTCTAGGAATCATTTCAAAGGTTTATAGCATTTCACAGCTGATTAAATGGTAGCTGCACGTTTCTTACATAGAGGGAAACATTGCGACAAAATATCTCCCTCAGGAGCAAATCAATTTAGTCAAATAAGGATTAATATAATAATAATAATAATAATAATAATAATATTTATTTCTTTATATGGCGCAAATTCAATTATACAATTTTCAAATGCGCCTCACATATATGAAATCAAATCAACTCTAAATTAATCAAATCAAATGTTGGTTTTTGTGGAGAGGGGAAAACCGGAGTACACGGAGAAAAACCTCTCGGAGCAGAGTAGAGAACCAACAAACTCAGCCCACTTATGACGCCGAGTCCGGGAATCGAACCCGGGCCACATTGGTGGAAGGCGAGCGCTCTTACCAATGCGCCAACCCTGCTCCCCAATTAATTCAAATACTAACATTTTCATCCAGCCGGGAAAAAGTCATGCAAATTTGAGTTGCATAACATTGAAATTGCTTAACTGCTAAATATTACAAACAAACTTCTAATGCTCGCCAAATACCTAACGCTCCAGACCAAATTTTGCTGTTAATATCTTTCATCTTCGACGTACTTCAAAGTAGCCGAATAGATCCGTCGCATTGGTAATCATTCAACTAGCTGCAGACAATATTTGGCGCTATTGATACATTTTTGTTCTCCATGAAACGTCCACTTTTCCTGACATGAAAAAGAGTACTTTCCAGTGCTGAACGGAGCCATGAAATCAGGGCATTCTTTAGCATATTTTGGAGTGTCGAGAACGATGGATTATGCTCAACGGTGTGTATAAATGATGCATGGAGAGACATCACAGAAGAAAAGAAAAAAAAAAGGAACAAAACATTTCCTCTGGTCATTAAAAAGACGTAAAACGTTACCAGTAAACAGCAATTATGACATAACTCAAAGTGTGAATGTTATATCAAATGAAGTGTTTACTTTCACAAGTCTTGTTGTCAGATTTGAGATTGAACCCGCTGTTACAGGAGCACTTGAAGCTTCCATTGCTTTTTGTACAAATTTGATCACATCCTCCATTGTCAACCAGGCATTCATTAACATCTGTTGAAAATAATGACAATGACAATGAAAATAACAATGACAAAGAGAAAGACTTGGACAAGAACAAGGACAATGACTAGGAATGGGACTACAACTAGGACTAGGACTAGGACTAGGACTAGGACTAGGACTAGGACTAGAACTAGAACTAGAACTAGAACTAGAACTAGAACTAGGACTAGGACTAGGACTAGGACTAGGACTAGGACTAGGACTAGAACTAGAACTAGAACTAGGACTAGGACTAGGACTAGGACTAGGACTAGAACTAGGACTAGGACTAGGACTAGGACTAGAACTAGAACTAGGACTAGGACTAGGACTAGACCTAGAACTAGGACTAGGACTAGGACTAGGACTAGGACGAGGACTAGGACGAGGACGAGGACGAGGACTAGGACTAGGACCAGGACTAGGACTAGGACTAGGACTAAGACTAGGACGAGGACGAGGACTAGGACGAGGACGAGGACTAGGACTAGGACTAGGACGAGGACAGGAAAAAGGATGATAATGTTAGTGTGCAGGGATGTTGCTGTTTAAGCATCTTTACATGCTAAACGCCAACCTTGGAAGAATCGTGATTATTATGAACACCAGACCAAATTAACGGACGGTCGTAAGTGCTACGGAATCTTAGTTTACTAGGTGTAATCGTACATCAGGAATGCGTTCGAGTATCCACTGCTGCGGTAGTCTGATGTGAATAATGAAATCGACTACTATGGGTTGACAGGCTAGGGTTGTGATCGGTTGTGTGCTTCCTTGTCGGCTTTTATTTAGTTGTGATTCGCCGGTAATATTTCCGATCAAACAATATAGAAGTGTAAACAAGGATTTGGTTCTTATTTGCAGCAAATATTACAATTTTAGGATTCAGCCAGCGTGTTGGATATAAGATGTGACCAGATGTGTTTAGCATCTTATGTCACAAAATCACTTACCGCTATGTTCTACTAGGGCACCTTATTTCTTCCTTCAAAAGCAAGGGAAATTATGTACTAAACGACGCCAACGTTTGTTGACTTTTCTCTCTGTTGTACAACACAAACAGTACTTGATTTTACGGAAAGCTCTTGATTATTATAATCCATACTCGTCACGCGCTCGCTGCTTACCATAGTTTATTTCACTTGAAAATGAGTTCTTTGTTTAATATTTCCGGTCTGCAAAGCCCGTGTTAAACGCCGCACTTTACAGGTTAGGTCGACCCAAATTGGTTAACTTCGCCTGTTGATTCAAACGTCGAACTTCACTAGACCACGCGTACATAAACAGAATGAGGCTGAACTCAGGATATCATTTATGACGTCATTCAAGATGGCGCAGAAATGGTTCACGAACGACGAAAAATCTCACCACTTTGTATCACAGGACACCCAAGATTAGGATGCGTTCTCATAACGTCGAACGCAATGATACATTTTAAACGTTTCTATGTAATCCCTAAACTTTTTTTTTAGTTGAGAGAGACCATCCAGTACGTCTTCCGTTCCCTGGTACACCGCTGAAATAGGGGCTGCTAAACGTCTTCGGAGAAAAGCGGAAAGGCGGTGTCGGAAAACTGGCCGACAAGAAGACCTTTATGCTTCTAAAGTGCAGAGAAATCGTGTAATTTACATGATGAATGCTGTAAAAAAGGACTTCTATACTAACTTTATTGCGGAGAATAGCATTGTTCAAGGGAAGTTATTTAGGGCAGCAAAGAAGCTGCTGGCTAAGAAGGAAGTGCCGTCTTTTCCCGGCTATGTGGATAAATCTGTTCTTGTGAATGACATCGGAAAATGTTTTATCCGCAAAATAGAATCCATCCGTTCGGATATTGACAAGGCCGTCACCTCCCGTGCAAACATGGTCTTACCGGAGGATCCAGAAGTTGGCCCGGAAAAAGCACTGTATGCTTTCCATCCTCTCAGTGAGGACGAAGTCCTGAAGCTTGTCCGACAATCTGCAAAAAAATCTTATCCGCTTGATCCAGCTCCAACGTCGCTTGTGGTCTCCTGTCTCGATGTTCTACTTCCGGTCATTACACGCATAATTAACTGTTCCCTTAAATCTGGTGAATTTCCTGATTGCTAGAAGGATGCGTTAGTTTCCCCTCTGCTCAAAAAGTCTGGCGTGCTCTCAGAGTTTACAAACTTAAGACCTGTGTCTAATTTGCAGTACGTTTCAAAATTAACGGAACGCGCCGTCTTCGATCAAATGCATGCACATTTGACATCACATGACTTATACCCTCCATTCCAGTCAGCGTACCGTAAGTGTCAAAGCACTGAGACTGCACTTTTAAAAGCGCAAAATGACATCCTAATGAACTTGGATTCTCAACGTGTGACCCTTCTTGTGTTACTAGATTTGAGTGCAGCGTTTGACACAGTTGACCATGGAGTGTTATTGAATCGCCTCAGTACGAGCTTTGGAGTCAGGGGATCGGCATTGCAGTGGTTTACATCCTACCTTCTCAACAGATCGCAGCGCGTGTCTTTTGACCAAAATTTATCGAAGAAGTTCAATTTGCAATGCGGTGTTCCTCAAGGATCATGCCTAGGTCCACTGCTGTTTACTATCTATGCGAGTAAGCTTTTTGAGGTTATTAAGAACTATCTACCACAATCGCATGCATACGCAGACGATACTCAGCTGTATCTATCATTCAATGTTGACTCAGCTTGTTCGAAAAACGACGCAGTTGAGGCAATGGAGCATTGCATACAGGCTATACGATCGTGGATGATCAAGGACAAACTACGCCTGAATGATAGTAAGACGGAGTTGATGATTATAGGCACCAGAAAGCAACTGGCTAAAGTGAACATTGATGGTCTTAGTGTTGGTGAGAGCATTATAGCTCCCGTAACTTCAGTTACGAACTTGGGATCATGCTTTGACCAGAACATGAGTATGATACCAAACATTAATAACATATGTAAAGCTGCGTCTTTTCATATTTACAATATAAGGCGGATCAGAAAGTACCTAACCAATGATGTCACACAAACGCTTGTTCACTCCATTGTTATAGGCCGCTTAGATTACTGTAATAGTCTTCTTTATAAAGTTCCCGCGGTACACATGAGTAAGTTACAACGCATTCGAAATACTGCTGCCCGGCTCGTATGCTCAACACCAAGGTTTAATCATATTACACCCGTCTTATTTTCTTTGCATTGGCTACCCGTTACCTATCGTATCAAGTTTAAAATCTTAGTTTTAACGTTTAAAGCAATATATCAACCTGCGCCGTCCTATATCTGCGATCTAGTTCAATTAAAGGAGAAATGTAAATGCCAGCTTCGTTCTTCTGAAGAACTACTATTGCAGTTACCCAAAGGAAAAACAAAGAAAACTCAGGGAGACAGATCATTCCAAATAACTGCCCCTGCATTGTGGAACAGTCTACCTGCAAGTGTCAGAGACATCGATAACGTTTTGGTTTTTAAACGAACAATAAAGACTTATTTATTTAGGAAGGCTTTTGCCTGTTATAGTTATATTGACTACTTTTTAGATTATAAATTTCAGGTATTCTTAAGTATATTTTATTGTAATTATTATTGGTAGTTATAGTTGTACGGCGCATTTAATCATATTCAGATGTTAACTTGCGCCTAATAAGTAATAAATTGTTATTATTATTATATCTATCTCAAATGATCAAGGAAAGAATGCCTTACCTGGGCAGTTTTTGCCGTCGCCCTGATATCCAGGAAGGCAGGTACAGGTATAGGATCCATCAGTGTTGCTACACTCAGCGTTGGTATCACATTCGTTTGCTTCAGGGTTCGCACATTCGTCAATATCTGTTAGTACGGACAACTGTTAGATTGCAGTGAGATGGTATTGTATAGATTACAGACACATACAGAAAATACACTTAACCAAAGCCCAAGCGTTATCTCAGGGGCTACCTCAATAAATTCCCAAAGAAATTCCAATACGGAAATACACGGTATTTAATTCTGACATTCCACACATACCTTGAACGAAGTTTCGCAGTTGCGCGTGGACATTGTTAACAATATATACGATAACATCAATTTGATACCTGTACATGTCTTGCCGTCTCCTGTATATCCTTCACGGCAGCTGCAAGCGTAGGATCCCTCAGTGTTGGAACACAGGGCGTTGGGGTCGCACACGCCATCCTCGCACTCGTCAATATCTGTTTTGAAAGCGAAAAAATTCAAAATTTCAAGCACTCGAGTGTACACAAGCCTATATCAAAAGATAGAAATCATAAAACTATTTTCCATATTTAGAAATTGAGTTTCCTAATTAGGGTAGTGTTGTTTGGGGACGGAGGGGAGGGGCGGTGCCGGGTTGCAGAGTGGGTCAAGATCATTGCAACTAAATCTGTAACATCCATCGTACTAGCAAACTTTTAAGTTTAAGTTTTTAAGAGCTTAAAACATAATTTTTAAACAAAGTGTATAAACTAGAACAATCATATAAGCTTATATACCGTAAAAGCTCTATTAAGCCCCCCCCCTCTATTAACCCCCCCTCTCTAAAAAGCCCCCCGTTTGGAAGTCGTTTTTTGTAATAAGCCCCCCCTCTCTAATAACCCCCGCCCCCCGCCTTTTTGGAACATGAGATTTTGTAAGGAACCCCTCCTATTCCCTCTTATGAAATCCACTTCATGCAGCCCAGTTGGTTTATTTTAACAAATATGCACTCAAACACATAATACTCTTTGTTGCTCTTTATTAAATAATCAAGTTTCAATGCAGTTGTTTGAGTTTGGTAGAAAAACTATTATAAGACGAAAACGGCGAGTTTGAGATTTCAAATAAACCCCGCCTCTCTATTAAGCCCCCCTCTCTAATAAGCCCCCCGTCAATAAGGCCTGAAATTAAATAAGCCCCCCCCCCCCCCGGTGGCTTAAAAGAGCTTTTACGGTATGGCCCTATTATATCCTTATAACATATGTATCACCTGTGCAGCTTTTACCATCTCCTTGATATCCAGTGCGACAGCTACAGGTATAAGATCCTTCAGTGTTGCTACACTCAGCGTTGGTGTCGCACTCGTTTGCTTCAGGGCTCGCACATTCATCAATATCTGTTAATAAGGACGATGTTAGCTTACAGTGGAACGGGATTGTTTTGCTATTAACATAGATTGCTGTTAGGTACAGAAACTACACAAACCAACAGAGAAGGGCGATCTAAGTGGCTGGCATTTTTAACTCTCAAACACTTTCTAATTCGGAAATACAAACTATTTATTGATAGGTGAGTTAATCGTTTGTCTCACGTTGAGTAAATCTCGATATCTCGACCGTTATAATGCTGGTCTTGATAGGGCGGTAGTCTCCACTAGCTTTGTATCTGCATGAGTAGCACCATGGTTGGTGGTGATTGGTGCATTTCGAACCTCACTTAGGCGGTTGTTAACGTACCATGGATGGGAAGATCTTTAAGACTAGATATTGTTCCCTCGGCGGTCCGTTTAGGTACCAATCGGCTTATCGTGGGCATCAACGCTTCAGGAATCTCAATTCTGCTGTCGTTATTGTTGTCGTCAGGTTGAAGTCATATGTCAATAGCCTCTTTAACCCTACCAATAGGGGTTTCGGTCAATAAACTCAACCTTCTCCCAGAGCGGATAGTGCCTGGTCGCATCGCTGTGTTCCGAAACGGTGGATAATTGGGTTCGAACAAGCCGTATGTCTCTATCGTTTTTCTTAATCCGTTGATTCATATATCTTCCCGTCATTTATAGTGTCTCTCCAATATAGACCTCACCACTCGCAGGGAATCTTGTAGCCTACTCCGTCTTGTTTTTCAGGGTCGAAAACATTTTTAGTTCGCACTCGGTGTGATCGGTGTGCTGTTGTGGACAGCGGTGCTATTGATACTGATACTCAACTAGTCGATTGCCTGATAAAGATCAGCAGTGTAGCAGTCCAAACGTCGCGATCCACATCCATGTGACTCAATCGTGAAAAAAAAAAAAAACTCAACTATCATTTCAAACTACGATGCCAAACACCCTTCTTGATTCAAACTATTTAAATCGTGCATTCCAAGCATGATACCTTGAACGAAGTTTGGCAACTGCGACTTAACATTCTTAACAATGTGTACGATAACATCAACTTGATACCTGTACATGTCTTGCCATCTCCTGTGTATCCTTCACGGCAGCTGCAAGCGTAGGATCCCTCAGTGTTGGAACACAGGGCGTTGGAGTCGCACACGTCATTTTCACACTCGTCAATATCTGTGTTTAAAGAGATAAAAAGGGTTGTAGTGCGATTTAACTAACTCATGATACATATTGTGGAGGGTTGGAGAAGGTACACAGTGGCTAATTCGTTTAACAAATCTAACATAAGAAGACTTTTTTTTTTTTTGCGTCGATACGATTACTCCATGTTAAGTTTTCGTCAATAAATACACCAAGAGACTTGGTAACACTGAGTCTGGTTAATTGTTTATTATTCAATTCCAAAACTAGTGGAGTGGGTAAACTTTTTAATTTTGTCTTGAACCTATTAACATGATATGTTTGACAAATCTTGAGGTGTTATGATGATTTCAAAAGTGTGACTACGACATTTTCTGTAACTGTAAAAGATAACATCTCTCACTGAGAAACATTTAAAATATCATTTATTCCACTCAAGTCACAACAAGATCCTAAGACGCGGCACAATCACTCAACTTGGAACTTTTTCCTCCGTGTTCTATAAAGCGGGAAAATTTCAGTTCTAGATATTATGGCACATGTTTAAAAATGTCGTTTATATTGGTTTACATTGATTAATTCTGCTACATTTAATAGAGCCGAGTTTAAAGAGTAGTCATTAGTGTTTCCTTATAACATATGTATCACCTGTACAGTTTTTGCCATCTCCCTGATATCCAGTGCGACAGCTACACGTATAAGATCCTTCAGTGTTGCTACACTCAGCGTTGGTGTCGCACTCGTTTCCTTCAGGGCTCGCGCATTCATCAATATCTGATAGTGAGGATAACTGTTAGCTTACAGTGGAACGGGATTGTCTTGCTGTTAACATAGATTGCTGATAGGTACAGAAACTACACAAACCAACAGAGAAGGGAGATCTAAGTTGCTGGCAGTCTTTTTATTTTTGATTCCACACATGATAACTTGAACGAAGTTTGGCAACTGCGAAGGGACATTGTTAATGATATACCTATACATGTCTTGCCATCTCCCGTATATCCTACACGGCAGCTGCAAGCATAGGATCCTTCAGTGTTGGAACACACGGCGTTGGAGTCGCATACATCATTCGCACACTCGTCGATATCTGTGTTAAAGGAGAAAGAAACGTAGAAGGTAAAAATTTCAAGGAATCCAGTGTACAGAATCATCATCATCATCATTATTATTATTATTATTATTATTATTATTATTATTATTATGATGATGATGATGATGATGATGACTTATAATCCTTGGCTTGCTTGTTTAGTCTCTGAAGCACCGGGTCCAACCCATGGGCCTTAGGTACCAAAGAGTTCACTTGATTAACAGGACCCTTCTTTTTGGAGCTGATCAATGCTGACTGTGCCTGTGATTTTGTCAACGTACTTTTCCAGTCCCTTCTTAATGACCTCTAGTGCACCAATGACAACTGGTATCGTCTCTGTTCCCATTTTCCACATTCTGGCGATCTCAACTTCTGAGTCTTTATATTTAGAGAGTTTCTCGACTACCTTAACGGATGCATTTCTGTCTGATGGGACTGCTATATCTATAATCTGACATTTCTAATTCGTGTGATCTCTGATTATGATATCTGGTTTATTATTATTTATTATTTTATTTATTATTATTATTATTATGTTCACTGTGCAGAGTACGTCAGGATATGTCTTAAGGGACTCTACAAACAAATGAAATGTCCCCTTACCCAGAACCAACTGCCTAAAAAGGAGTTTTAGCTATAGAGGTGCAACGTTCGTGTTGTAGAAAAAGTACTTCTGCATAATTTGAACAAAATTATTACAACAACTGTCCAGACAGTACTCCTTTAAAGACCCAAATCAGTCCATTATGCTTTACGCGCCTCTATTATGGTTGTTGAAGCTTGTGTTGTTCCGGCGTTTCTCTTTTAGCGTGGGACGAAAGATAATTCTGCCGTATTTCAAGTCTCTTGTCGTCTTCGTACTTAAGCCTAGTTTCCATGTGATCGCCGAGGATCTGCGTTCTTACAGAAACAAACGTCTGCGATCGGTCGCGATCCCGTGATTGCATTCACAGAAAATTGCAGACAGAATCATGTTTTATTGTTTGGCGATTGTCTGCAATCAATTCTGAAAGTGCGATCATATTTAAACCAACTTTCTGCGATGAGCCTTCGACACGCATCTCACCATATATATAAAATGGTAGAAAACCCACTGCTGGTTGACAATTTGTGGCTTAATTTCTTTGGTTTTAATATCTTGCTGTAGTTTCTCGCATACGAAAACTGTCATTTCAGGGCCAATCTTATGACTATTAACATGTACCACTTTTCATGTGATTTGCGGGATGCAGATTATGTTGGCTTTACATCGCGACTCAGCGCATTGCTGGGCACAAAAATTCGGCAATTGGTGAACATGTTACAAAAGCGCAGCTACGTCCAGTAACAAAACCTTTTTGAAAGAAAGTTGAGTAACTGCCAAAGTGTTCGAAATGCTTTTTATCAAGAAACTCAATCCCAATTTGAACTTCCAGGCGGACTCCATACGTGCTAAAGTTTTTGTTTAACTTGCAACTTTTTTGAGAACTGATGAATATATAAAAATCATGAATATCTTGATACTGCGGAATAAAGAATGAATATGTGAGTGATCGTCGCAGTTATGAACATTACGTTACTCACACTTAAAAGCAGTAGTGAAAAATAATCATTCATATCCATTCTTTAACCCACAGTTTAAATATATCATTTATCATATATTCGTTCTCACGTATTCATCACTCACAGGTACATTACGATCACTCACATATTCATTGTAATTTATTCTTAAGTTGCATATTTCTAATTATCTATTGTTTTATTTAGAATTTATATAGTTCATCATACACAGTCCTTTGACTTGATGACACGTGTCGAAACGTCGCCTTAAATCTTAAGATGTTTTAAGAAATGTTTTCTCGCGTTTTTATGTAATAAAAAATATCTGAATTGCGTAAAATGATATTTTTAAGGAGAAACTATTATTACGTCCATCAGGGCTAGATTCTGTTTATTGAGAATTTTACAACAATGATTAACAAGAACCCACACTTCGTCCACAGATCTTAGATTTGGCAATTGCCTCTGATCATTTGCGATCCTTTCCAATTATATGGAAATAGCGATCGCTGCGATCGCTTCCGATCTGCGATTGTCTGGATTAAGCATGGAATCTCTCTCAAGTTGTTCAGCATCCAAAGTCCTTAATGCCTCTAGACCGCGAGCAATAAGTTGTAATACTTTTTTCCTCAGATAAGTTGCGCGACCCGACTTACCAGAAGAAAGAGACTGTCTGAAAAAAGGTATCATTTTATTTTAGACAAAATACACAAAAATCTGGGAATAGTATTTCAAAATTAACAAAACAGCGTTTTCTGACACTCTAGCAACACATATATAAACCAACAAGGTCAAGCAGGAGAGGACCAAAAGGATTTCAAAGTGACATCGCGATCTTCGGATTTTCCAGCATCCCCAAAATGGCCAACGATGGCGCTGGGGCGCGCAACGAATCTTGGTCTGGTCTTGTTTGATCTATTTTAACTAGAAGATCACTTCCCTACTGAATGCTATATGTGATGAATGCTATGAAATTCAGGATATCGGCGATGCGAAATATAATTGGATATCACTGAGTTCTCAAGACAAGAAGGAAAATCCTGGAGAAACACTGTGCTGCTTTCGAATCACTTTTCCAGAAAAAAAAAAACGCACAGACTGATTACACAAGGAATGCTTTCAAGACGAATATGGAGTTTTCTTAACTACAGTATCTAAAGTATCTTTGGCGTCGCTATGACCCATTTTGTCAGCTTCAACCCTAGATAAGGTGCGCTTAGCCAACATCGAAAGCTTCATAGAAATAATTTACAGTAATGTTTACCACATAAAAAAAACGAAAGGAGGGGAAAGAACAGTGACTTGCCTGTACACGTTCTACCATCACCCTGATATCCATCCAGGCAGCGACACACATAGAATCCTTTAGTGTTGATACACTCAGCGCTGGGATCGCACTCGTTAGTTTCAGGGCTGGCGCATTCATCGACATCTGTTAATTACGTAAAAGAGATGGATTGGGGAAAGGGAGGTAAGATACGTGTAATTAATGGCGTAAACAACAGCTGATCTTAAAAGTAAGAGAAAAAGAAAAATTAACTTCTTACTCACTCTGACCTTTGCAAGGATATTATCAACATTTACACAATGGACGCTGTAAACCTCGCCTTTTGATTGGTTTAGAGCAGTCCACGATTGAGGTATAAGCGCACGAATGACGTAATGAGCCGAAGAAAGAACATAAAACCAAGCAAACACACAATGTATAAAACAAATCGATTGATTTGTCAGTGCGTGTTGTCTCTAATACCGTACATAGGACGCCAAAACGTGATAAAAACATCAGTTATTCTCCTTCCCTTTTTCATGCTCTTTGTCAGAAAAATCGGCTAATACTACCACTTTGTTAGGCATGGTGGCGCATTAGTTTTCCGGGCGAAAATAAAGAATTTGGCGGGCTAAATTGTATTTTTGGCCGCTAAAATAAACCAATGAAAAGTGTGAATCAAATTATCGTACGATTTAAGCAGCCAATAAAAATTGAGAAGCCGTTACAATGTTCGCGCCATTTTCTTGCAGTGCTGATAAAAGAAATCACGGAGCTAATTACCGCAAATCATGGCTGAAAACAGAGAAAACAACAAAGCATTTTTAAAATCTCAATCTTCTCAGCTAGGGGAAGACGATCTTCAAAAGTTAGAAGCTGGTCCGTGCAAAAAAAAAAAAAACACCAAAAAACAGACCATGGCCAGTGGCGAAGTGCACATTAGTTTTGCGGCCAAACACACACACAGTTCAACAACCAATTATGCCAAACTGTCACTTTAGCAATGGCACAATTACTTTCAACACTTACAAATAAGTTAATCGATTTTTTTCTTTCATGTCTTTCACAATTCGTCTTCAGTTTTATGCCAGCTTCGCTCGATGGTGTATTTTCATTGTGGGGAATAAAAGCCATTCAAGTTGCAAACGCTCGCTGTTTTGTTGTCAAGTTTGTTTGTTTGTTTGTTTGTTTTTTTATTTTTTATTTCTCAATGCCCTCCAAAGTGATAACAATAGTAATAGAGTTTATGTTCTTCGGCATAAATATGTTTTGGGCCCTTCTAAGAGCTCATTTTAGCCCTCGCCTTGCGGCTCGGCCTAACATGAGTCCGAGTTGGGCCCACAACATATTTATGCCTGCGAACATAAACTCTACTGTTTTATGTTACTGGATACTAAACCTAACAGCTTTAGTGTCTTATTAGAAACATCGCAAAAAAAACGCGTGCAAATAGCTTAATTGTTTGTTCCTCAGGAAAATTGTCAATGAAATCGGAACTCGTTAAAGATTTAACTTTTTTCGGATTCCGAGATCGTCCGCATTGTGCACCTTGATTAACAATGTTGCCGGCATCAAATAAAAGTAGCTATTTTGGGTTGGAGCGTTAAAGTTCAAGTTTATGGTAACATAAACTGTTGTTAATAAACCTGAGAATGATGCCCTATGAAAGCACGCTTAGGACATACTAGCAACAATCATGTCTCTGTTCTTATGTCACACAACATGAAACGTTTGTATAAGCTTTTGTACTAAGTAATGGTAGATACTAGTTCAAAGTACAAGAAAAAACAATGAACACTAACTAGTTGTTTGATTACAATGTATCCTTCTTTGGCAAAGTCCACTGTAATGTAGCACGATATATTACTAGACTCCACAAAGGTTCCATTCATATTATCACATGCTCATCATGCACATGTGCTCCCTTTCTTGCCGTACACTGTCCTTTCCCAGTCAGTTCTTTTAGAGCTTCGGTGCATTCACAACAGCGTTTTTTCGCCTGGTCTACTTCCTCACAAATCGCTCCGCTTAAATCGACTTACATAACTTAGTGTACCATGCCAAGGCAAAGGAGGAACATCAACCGTCGAAATGCCGTATTGGATGGCGCCAACGTACCAGCAGAACCAACAGACTACAGCGCCATGTCTACCGAAGCTCTTCGCCTCATGCTGGGAGAACGTCACCTCCAGCAAACCGGCAATCGCCGCGAACTTATTTCGCGACTACAACAGAATGAGCAGCAAAGACCGCCCGCATCACAATCAGCAAGTGCCCCGTCCAACTCCAGTATCGCCACCGGCGTTCCACACGCGGAATCGCCTCCATAGTGGACGAGCGGATGAACCGCCAACTAATCCAAGATGGCGGTGCCAGCAATGCCAATGCTCAACTCGCTCGGCCCAGTCCTCCGAGTAACAGGACAGCCTTAGGTCCAGTCCTCCTGCACCGCCACAAGATGGCGGCCAAAACACAACCCGTCAACAACAACCTTCCCTTCGAAATCCTCCAACAGGTAATCTCCTCAAACACCGCTGTTTCTTCTGGTCTCGCCGCTTCTTCTGGTCTTGGTTCCCTCTCTTCTCCTGTCGACTTTTCCGATCCAGTCCAAGTAGCGTCGCTTCATCCTAACTTCTGACATCCTTCCCTCGCCAGCCATCTGACTAAAGCCACCTCGACGGCCATCACCAACGGTGAGTACGTGGACTTTGCTACCCTTTTACTAATAACCTCCCTTCTCACTGACACCATACATTCCCATCTCAACCTTAAGGTAGGCGATCAGGGTCTAACTATTCCCCTCCCCTCCTCCTCTAAACGCCCCAAAATCACCTCTATCGATCGATGGCTCGATGCCTTTGCCATATATTTCGCCGTTATAGTGTCTGTATTTCCCTCTCGTGCCGCGGATTTCATAGCCTACCAACAGTTGATTCGCGATGCGGCACGAAAGTTCCCTGGGATGGCTTGGTATGTCTATGATGTGGAATTCCGAAGGTGTGCCTCCCATAACCTTTCTGCCAAGTGGGGGGAACGGGACGTCCAGCTCTACCTCGATACCTTCACAGGCCTCCCCAAATCGGGATGCCGATCTTGCGGCAGCACCGATCATCTTTCTGATACCTGCCCTTTATCTCCTCGTAGGTCCCGGGATGCCCTTACCCAATCCGACCTGTGCTTCAACTTTAACAAAGGCCGACCCTGCGCTCGCACCCCATGCCCTTACCAACACAGGTGTAACCAGCCGGGATGCTCAGCAGCTCACTCTGGGGAAGATCACACTAAACTCACCCGCCACAGAGAGGACAGACCTAAATCGTCTTCAAGCTCTGGCAATTCCTCCCGAGGACACTCCTAATTACCTCTCCCAACTGACCCCTCCCACCCCCATTGACATCAACAAATTTGCATCCTACCTTCAGGGCCATCCAGATCACACAACAGTTAATCATCTTCTCACAGGGTTTTCTCAGGGCTTTAAGATCAGCTATTCAGGTCCAAGGACCCCCAAGGAATATTCTAACCTTCCTTGTGCAAATATCAACCCATCTATTATTGACAAAAACATGCTAAAAGAGGTTACCCTGGGCCACACAGCAGGGCCTTTTCACACCCCTCCTTTCCCCAACCTGCAGGTATACCCCATTGGGGTCATTCCCAAGAAACACTCTTCGGAATGGCGTACCATTTTCCATCTCTCCTACCCCAAACACCGCCCCACCAGTGTCAACGACTACATTCCTCCCAAATCTTATTCCTTGCAATACATAAAGGTGGACCACGCAATTGGCACTCTTCAGGATCTCGGTCCAGGATGCTTCATGTCCAAACTAGACATAAAATCAGCATTTCGCAATGTTCCCGTCCACCCGTCCGATTGGGAACTTCTGGGTATGAAATGGGAAGGGCTCTATTTCTTCGATATGGTCCTCCCCTTCGGTCTCAGGTCGGCCCCCTTCCTTTTTGATGAATTCTGTTCTGCAGTTGAATGGATCATTCAAACTAAACTTAATATTCCCAAGGTTATCCATATACTAGATGATTTCTTTTTTGCTACCTCCCCTCCCAGATCAAAATGCATGACTGCTCTATGCCAAATTTTGCACCTTTTTACAGATCTAAATATCCCCATAGCTCCTGGGAAAACCTTCCCTGCATGCACATGCATTGAATTTATGGGTATCATACTAGATTCCAATAAAATGGAAGCCCGTCTCCCGGTGGATAAACTCACCCACATTCAGGAGGCCCTTGGTCAGTGGACTACTAGGAAATCTGCTACCTTACAGGAGCTACAGTCTCTGATTGGCACCCATCAATTTGCTTGCAAGGTTATTGCCCCTGGCCGCCCCTTCTTGAAACGCATTATCCACCTTACAAAGGGTATCAAGTTCCCCCATTGGCACATTCCGGTTTCGTAAGGACATTTCTATGTGGCAACATTTTCTCCAAAATTGGAATGGGGTGTCTCTCTTTTTAGATACCCAGGCCACCTCTCCGCCGGAGCTTCAGCTATACACTGATGCTTCTGGTTCCCTTGGGTATGGAGGTTTCTTAGCAGGGGAATGGTTCCAGGGCCACTGGCTCCCCCACCACACCCTCAGCCAAAAAAGGGGTATTAGTATTGAATGGCAGGAGCTATTTCCCATATACTTGGCCTGTATTTTATGGGGTTCCCGCTGGTCCGGCAAACGAATCCGCATGTGGTGTGACAACAAGTCAGTGGTGGCTAGCATAAACTCTAAACACTCCAATTCCCCCCGGGTAATGGACCTTATTCGAGCAATCACACTTCAAACGCTCCAATATAACTTCACATTCACAGCTACTCACATCCCGAGCTTAGACAATTCTATCGCTGATTCCCTTTCCCATTTTCAGATGGACCACTTCCATACCCTGGCTCCCTCAGCCTCTCCCACAGCCTCCACCATCCCTCCATCAGTGATGGACATCTGAGAGGTTCTGTACAGCGATACCTTCATGCTTCCCTTGCCCCTTCCACTCGACGCACCTATCAAGTTGGCGTCAAGCACTTCCTCACCTTTACACTCATACATGGTTTAGTAGACCCCTCAAACCCCCTCCTACCATCTACGATTCCAGATTCCAGGCGAGTAAAATTATTCACAAATGTTACCCACTCTAGAACGTTAACGTCGAAACGACGAAACCACCATCCGTTGAGGTCCAAAACTCAGATAAATAAGTGCATTGGAAGTGAAAATGAATGTTGAATTGTCCTGGTAAAAGTCGCCGTGTATCAAGATGATTTACTCTTCACACCTTTTCATTCCCGCAGTAGCTGTTCGCTTTTCTTTGAGAAAGTTTTGCTGCGAATTTGGTGAAAATCGGCCCATATGTAAAGAGATATTAAATGATAAATGAAGTGTGGTATATGAACTAGCAAGAATTAACGCTTTTAAGTTGAGTAGGGAAGTACAGTAAACCTATTATTTATTTTCTAAGTGTGATTTTCTATTTTCCTGTCAAGCTCAATAGCCACTGTTCTTTTGAAAAACCAAAACTGCACTTTAAGGTAAAAACTTTTCAAGATATCTTAACGGGGGAGGGGGGAGGGGGGGTGTGTTGTATTGGATTCCGCTTGTACCACGGTGGGGGTATGAGTTTACTTGTACGTCCGAGGGTTAAAACCTCAAAGTTTTCAAACAGTTGTCATTTTTTTGAATTAGGAGGAATGTTAAGGTAATTTGCTAGTTAATTTGGCGTATCTTTCAAAACCTCCATCGTTCTCCTTGGCTCTAAGCTTCGAATATGTTTAAGTGTCTTTGGAATACAAGTATTTGCGGCCAAATTGGATGCTATTTAATACACCCAGTTGGTTTTCCTTAGCGACTTCTTCTTTATTAGCGGACCCCGAGCCAGAAGGCGCTCACGCAGAGCACCATGGGTAAGAAAATATGGTAACCTATCCATGCAGGAAATTATAGTCTGGGTTACCACTGCCGTCCGTCCGTCCACGAAATCACATGTCCAATTACGGTTTCGTCTAGTTTTGTTTCTTTTTCAATTAAATAACAAACTGAAGACGATAAGAAAAGGAGCTTACCATTTTTATATGTATGTATATAGTATTGCGCCAGTGATACCGGGCGGTTCATATAATAAGGAGACTTATGTAAATGTCAATTAAATAAAAGAAATGTGGAGCCCCGCTTTTAGCCTTCGCTAAATATAGCATTATCTGGCGTTCAGTGAACTTTATAAGAAACGAAAGAGAAGCAGCACCTTAATGTGGCAGCGGAAAAACTGATAAAACTGTTCCTCCCTATATACAAGACTAAAGCAAAAACATAATTTCTCGAAACAAATTTAAGGTACCTGCTACACATATTCCTCCTTTTATTTCACTGGCTTTCTCTTCAAGGTCTTTAAACGAATCCACCGTGAAAACATTTTTAGGTCCAGAAGCAATTTGGTTAAGTTCTGAAGGGTCGACATCTTTTCCTATACCCAACACGAATACGGCTGCTCCTTTCCTCTGCAGACGAGCGGAAGTCGCATTAAGGGGATCGGCAGCAACCTGGTCTGTAGATTGCTTTCCTGCTGTGATTACGAAAACAGGCTGGGAACAAACAAAAAAAGGTCAAAATTTAATCAATCATCACGGACAGTAGCTTCTACAATTAAATTAGAAATATGTTTCCTTTTTCTTTGATCTTGAAGTCTAATCCTGATTTCCAAGATTGTTACTGCTAATATCAGTTTCAAACAACTCGTGACCAAGTAATAGCCAGATTGAAAGACAAAGTCTAAGAAAAAATATATATCCATCACTTACTCTTGAAACATTTCTCATTCCACTGGTGGGAGTCAACACGTCCTTATCTACAAGGTCCAATGCTTTGTCAATTCGCCTAGAACCGCCCTGACACTGTAGGAGACCAACTCGTTTGTTGACTTCTTCGCCATTCAGAAGGTTTCCAGTTAATGTGTTGAACTTGAGAACCACCTCAGCATCAGTGCTGAATGTGATTAGCGCAATACGACCAACAGGTTTCGACACGTCGAAAAAGGAAACCAGCTTTTGGACAAACGTTAGCACACTATTCCAGTTGCCAAGGTCATCGCAGACAGAAGCATCAATGACGAAAGTGGTATCCATAGGGATTGGGCATACTTGTTCTGTTGAGAATGAAGGAACAATATGGAAACTTTATACTCCCTACCTAAGATGATCTTTGAATAAATTGTTCTGGCTAAACAACCGAAAAGACTACTGGTCAGCTGCCTATGCTGTGTTAACATATAATGAATCCCACCTGTTCCACATTCGTCATATTTGTTTGCAAATAACTATTTAAGGCATCCTGCCACGCGTTTTTTTTTTTTTTCTGTTAACACAAATCCTTGTAGAGATCTCATCAATGATGGATGCTACAATCTCGGACAACATCCCTTCACCCTTTGCAATGATAAAAGCGCGTTTTGCTCCGAACGTAAATTTGCCATTGTTTGTAGAGAGAGAGAAGGAAGGGACTGGTCTCTCTTTGACTGGCCTCTGAGACTTAAAACTAAAAAAGTTTGAAGCCTAACCAAGCATAAACCTTCTCTACATAAGCTAGTGATATGCTCTTTTAAAAGCATGACCATCCTTATTTACCTGGTGTAGTTGGGGCTGGAGTTGGCGTTGTGATAATTGTAGTTGGAATTGGCACTACGAAAGTAGAAAATAATTCCACTTCTGTCAGTAAACAAAGTATGCACACGGAATCAGGAAATTGTGTCTCCTGCCAAGTCGCGAGGACGCAAATAGAAACTGTACGACTCACTGTAATATATGTAATGCGCAGCTATACAAAAGAACAACCTTATCGGACAACTAGAGGGAACAAAATTGTTCACAAGAAACTCAGTTGTTCATTCAAACTCGCCTTTGGCTAATTCCTGGTCAACCCCTGTGTCAAAAAACCACTCTTTGATTCCTCAAACTGAAACAATCGGATTGGACAAAAATCACACCATGTGACACTCTGCAGTGTTTCTAGCAAGGTGTCATCAGGTCCCAAATGTTTACGTCGGTACGAGAAAGTCCAATCTAATGAGGTCCAACAATCAGACAGGTGCAGTAGGAGATAAATTGCGCTTGTCTTAGTACATGCTCCCTCTGATTTAAAGTTGAAATGTTTTGCTAAAACTCACCGTGCTAACTTATCTCAAAATGTTGCACCTTTTAAAAGATTTTTTTAATACGTTTCAACTTTAAGTAATTTTCAGGGACTTTTGAGAAATGCTACAGCTTTAACAAAACTGTTGAGAAAGTTGAGCTTAGAAGCCTTTCTAGGTGCAAAAATTTAATTAACTGAGTTTCAAGCCCCCTCCCAAATTGTGCAATGATGTTGACACCTCCTAAATGTTTCCCTGACAATGGGAGCTTCAAAAATTCAACATTGAACAGAGGGAGCGGGGGCGAGTTACTTAAGGAATATTGTTGAGCCACACATACTGGGCAAGGATTTTTTGACTCCCAAGAGACCTATTTTCGCAAGTAGTTTTGTCCACGGTTGCAGTTAAGTTAGCCCTCTTTTAGAACGTCACTCTTCCTTACTTGACTCTGAGCCTCGCAGCTTTGTTAGTTTCTTAGAATTGAAAGTATCAGCACCCGAACTGACTGAATAGCTTTCAATTCGCCAGGTTAGTTGTCCTTTGTTCTTTCTAAGTTCATTTTCTAACAAAGTAAACAGGAGCAGCGCCTTAACAAGGGAGCGGAAAAAAGAAACAAACAAACCAAAAAATGACGAAATTGTTCTCCCAGAACACAAGACTAAGACAAGACATAACTGCTCAAGGTAATTAAAGATACCTGCTACACATATTCCTCCCTTTATTTCACTGGCTTTGTCTTCAAGGTCTTTAAATGAATCCACCGTGAAAACATTTTTAGGTCCAGAAGCAATTTGGTTAAGTTCTGAAGGGTCGACATCTTTTCCTATACCCAACACGAATACGGCTGCTCCTTTCCTCTGCAGGCGGGCGGAAACCACATCAAGAGGGTCATCATCACCCTGGTCTGTTGTCTGCTTCCCTGCTGTGATTACGAAAACAGGCTGGGGACAAACAAAAGAAGTTAAACATTTAATCAATTTCGGCACTCGGTAGCCTCTACAACTAAATCAGTAGTTTGTTTCCTTTTTTATTTCATCATGAAAGCTTAGTCTGCTTTCTAAGATTCCTACTACCAATAGCCATCACAAAGTTTCTTACTCTTGAAACAGTTCTCATTCCACTGGCGGGAGTCAACACTTCCTTGTCTGCCAGGTCCAATGCTTTGTCAATTTTTCTAGAACCACCCTGGCACTGCAGGAGATCAACTCGTCTGTTGACTTCTTCACTATTCAGAAGGCTTCCAGTTAATGTGTTGAACTTGAGAACCACCTCGGCATCAGTGCTGAATGTGATTAGAGCGATACGACCAACCGTTTTGGATACGTCGAAAAAGGTTACGAGCTTTTGGACAAACGTTAACACACTTTTCCAGTTGCCAAGGTCATCACAGACTGAAGTATCAACGATGAAAGTGGTATCCATAGGAATTGGGCATACTTCCTCTGTTGAGACATTTTGAGTAATAGGTGAGCGTTATAGTCCTGAGGGTTAGCGATGGCTTATGTGATTTATCCCCCTCGTGTACGAGGGAATAAATCACATAACTCCGAGCTGAATGCACATATCTGGTCTATTTTTACTTTGGTGAGGTTTCCTGAACGGACACAGAAATAATATAATAATATGCAAGGGGAATAAGTTCCATAACCCCCTTGCATATTAAGACATAACCCTCCTTGCATCTTAATTAGCTGTTCATTGGCCCTACTCTTCGCTTTCAATAAAACAATAAAGCCGCAGCCACCTAATCAGGCAGTTAATAGCGGGTTGTGAGATATATTCCCCTGTGAAAAAAGAAAGGAATTCGAGTCAAATTAAAAAAAGAAATAATCTAATTTGTTTCCTTTTCTCAGTCAAGCAAACATTTGATGCAAGTCTTTTACACATAAGGTTTAAATGAAATCAGCATTGAAAGAGAAGTATATATCTCTCATATTTAGGCAACAGATCAGTTAGACGCGAGAGGAGAGGGGTCTTGAGAGTAAAATTAAGAATTCGCTGGCTTGGCAAATCTACAGTTTTGATTCTCATGTAACTGGGTGTGTCTTGGTCATTACAATCACAGTTCACTGTGTGAAATAAGAAATAACTGCAGTCTCTTCACAACAGAAAAAAATGGATTCTGATCACCATAAAATTTAAATTATTATATTATTCTAGGATTCTTCTTTCGGAAGCTGAAATTACTAAGAAATGGGTCCACGTTTTCCTTTTCAGAAACGAAATTATAAAAGGCACCCATAAGTACGACCCAAAAATTACGCGCGGGGCCACCTTAAACAACGACTAAGGGACCAGCAAAGAGAACGCCACAAGAGAAGAGGGTTAATGCGCAACAACAATGGGTTTGGGAGTGCGTTTGAAAATTTGGCACGTTCCTTTACCGTCCTCTACAAAAAATAACGTGAAATGTCACTTTTGTGTGGAGTCGTGAACACACGACGTCGAAAATTTCATTATCTTTCTTTCTCTCTAGTTCCAGGGTGGTATTATTCACTTTTTACATGTTGAGGGCGCGAAAATAATCATGTATTACTTACATTCCCCCACGTTTCCGTTGGCGTTGAAGTAATTTGCTCAATCTTTATATTTGCTAAATACGCTCTATTCGCACCTTCAGTTATTTCTTGGCATTTAACTTGTCCATAATTAGCATCTTTCTTGCTATAGCAATATTTCAAGTTTACTGCGCGACAGGTTTATAAAAAAAGTAGCAAATAATTAAATAAATAAAGGTCTTATATAACAAGGCAAATTATAGAAGGCATCCTTTGACAGTCAGAAGTTACGTTCAGGAGTAAAAGCTGGCCACAGCTCTCAATAAACCCTGATTTCAGTTCAAACGGAAAGCATATTAAACATCATATTTAATTCTTGGATTTATAATATTTAAGCCAAACCAATCCTATGCACAAGTTCGGCGAACAAAAACGCTCAAGCTTAATTTCTGGCATAATTAGGATAAAATCATTTTTAAAAGAGGCATGGCAGTCTTAACAAACCTGCTGTAGTTGGTGTGGGAGTTGGTGTCACCGTTGGAGTTGGCACTAAAACGAAGACAAACGAACAAAATAGTTTTCAGAAAAGCAGAATCTCACAATCGGTTACAAGAAAAAAAAGAAAATCGTTTTTTTTACAAAGGCACGAGTAGCCTAAGCAAGATGTATTGTTATTTAACTTTACAACAAAACACCTAAGAAAACACATTCCAGACAACCATCTCTTAATTGACTGTAGGCTTACATGCTTCTCTTTTACCAGTAAAATTCCACTTGAGTACTAATTACATATACATTTACCAACTTGGATTTCCCATGTATAGAATATTACGAAACGTCTGATAAAGATTACGAGGACAAGCACACCACGTTAACAAGGAATACCTAGTATACAGATTCCTCTCTTCAATTCCTCAGATTCGTCATCCAAGTCGTTAGAGGAATCCACTCTAAACACATTATTGGGTCCTGTAGCAATTTGGTTAAGTTCTGACGGGTTAACATCTTTCCCTATACCCAATACGAACACGGCTGCTCCTTTCCTCTGGAGGCGAGAAGACGCCTCATCAAGAGGTGTGTATGATCCCTCGTCCGTTGTTTGATTTCCCGTCGTGATAACAAAAACAGGCTGAAAACAACCACGAAAAAGTAACTAGCATTCCATTGCCTGAAACGGCTGAAAGTGAATCACATTTAACCCTCGGATGTACATGGAAGCTTATCCGCAAGCCATGGTACAACGATTGGAGTGGGGTGGGGATGGGTCGGAAGGAAGGGAGTTAGCTGGAACCCCTCACTAGCCTTTTAGTAAAGTTACCATATTTTGAAAAGTTTTTACCTTAAATGGATAGCCTGTTATGTCCCCTTATTGTCATCTATAAGGGAATGTTAAAGTTATGGAATATATATGCAAATAGAGCTGCTGGAGGCCAGTGACGTCGTCCATTATGACGGACATTTGAAATGTTTCACTCTTCAGTTTTGGTTTGTCAAAAGATCAGTAGCTATCTAACTTTGATAGTTAGCTAGCTCGAACCTATTATCAACTTAAAAGCTTAAATTCTTTCATAGCTACTATCAACCCTTAAAACCACATCTCACTTGTCATTTAATATCTCCTATACCTATGAGCTGATTTTCACCAAATTCACAGCTAATATATATCAAAGATAAACTAACAGATGCTGAAATGGACAGATGCCTAGGGAAAATCTTCTTGACAAAATATGCAAAAAACATGGAGTGGCATCTCCCCGCCCCGATATATGTAGGTCCGAGGGTTGACTTGGTACAGTTCTTCAGTGTTTTTCTATTAATTCCATCGGCAGTAGTTACCCTTGAAATATTCCTCATTCCACCAGCAGGAGTCAGTACTTCCTTGTCTACCAGGTCCAGTGCTTTGTCAATTCGCCTAGAACCACCCTGACACTGTATGAGACCAACTCGTCTGTTAACTTCTTCACCATTCAGAAGGCTTCCAGTTAATGTGTTGAACTTGAGAACCACTGTGGCATCACTGGTGAATGGGATGAGGGTAATACGGCCTCCAGTTGGCGAGACATTGAAAAAGGTGACTAAGGTTTGGACAAACTTCAGCGTACGATTCCAGTCGCCAAGATCATCACACAGCGATGCATCAATAACGAAGGTGGTATCCATAGGGATGGGACATACTTCTTCTGTAGGCAAAGACAGAAGAGTGAATGTTTTTACATTTATGTTTTAAAAACTGCTTGAAAGTTAGATTAGAAGGGCAATCTTAGATAATTATTTGAAATTTTGTAAACAGCATTTTTGATCATAAAAATTAGAAACATAGTTTTGGATGATGAGTTAGCAAAAGAGCAATTCCCCTTCATTTGGGCGTTATTTCTGATAATAAAAGTGCTCATAAGAACTAGTTTCGCTCCAGTTCCCTGGTAGATTCTTGGTCCGTGGGGTGGTGGTACAAAATCAAATAGCGCATGGCAAATGATACTTTACCTCAACTCCGTCATGTCGTAAACGGTGTCTTTAAGACAAATTGTAGTTTTTTTGTTTGTTTCTTTTTTTATCACTTGATACAACTGGTAGTATCCTGGATACATAAAATTATAATTTTTATCACGAGGTCTTGTTACTGCTTTTTCTCCTACCTGCAGAGGTTGGCGTTGGAGTGGGAGTTGGCGTAACTGATGGTGACGGCACTAAGAAGGAACATACAAAAACGTAACGAAAGGTTTTCCGACTATTGTACGAATTTCTTATAAGCTTCCTTTTGCTGTGATCACCAGAATCTCATTGCTATGATCCTCCCAAACGTACGAATATTCAGTAGGCGATACAAGTGATAATATGGCGAATCCGTAAATAATAATAAAAATAACAAAAATAAAAAGAACAAAGAAAAAGAAATTAGGAGTAGCGATACGCATGTTATTGATCTCAGCAAATCACTAACATGATTTTTTTTTTCAGAACGAAGTACTTACAGTCGCATATTAGGCCGCGTATCTGAGGAGCAAGAGATATGACTTCCTTAAAAGACGAAGATACAAAAACATTCTCCTGTGTAGATGCAATTTTCTGCAGCTCCGATCTATCTGGTCCTCTTCCCACTCCGACAGCATACACTATAACTCCTTTGTCTTTTACTCCCTGGGATGCTGTTGTTAATTCCGTGTAAGGTTTTGATGTCATTTGCTTCCCATCTGTGATCAGAATCAAAACCTAAACAGGAAAGTTGAAATTCATACTTCCATGAGCATTACATTGAGAACGACACAGAAATTTTTCTATTTTTTTGATTTTAGATGGAGTTAAGCCGAAATCAGCTAACATACATTCCCTCTTTACCTTTGATACACTTGACCTCATGCCATTTGCAGTCTGGAACAAATCATTGTCTGCAAGCAGCAGTGCTTTGTCAGTGAAAGTGAAACCACGCTGCCATGACATTCCATCAAACGCTCTATTGACTGTATACGTGCTCTGACCATCGCGAAACAAGAGTAGAACTTCAGCATTTGTGCTGTAGACAACAGCTGCCACGTGCGTACCGGAAAGACTGACATCAAGTTTGCTGACAATTGCTTTCAAGAATCGCTTCAATCTTTCCCAGTTACTCTGTCCAATGCTTGCAGACGAATCAATCACAAATGCTACATCTGCGACAGTCTTGCATTCCTTATCTGTTAGTAGAAAACGTGATTAGTATTTAACTTTTATAAGCCAAGTCCACTTGTTAAACATGCAGTTGACATTTTCTGATTAAAAATTCAGTACTATTTGCGCCTTAGATTTTTGCGTCGGCACAGCCACAGTCTTTTCTAGAGATATTGAGATCACACTGGTTGAGGGAAAGATGTCATGGAACTCCCGGAGCTCCGCTCGGATTGGTGGAATTGAAAAGCATTTTCATCAGACCATAGATACCAGAAATCCGACTAATGTTTAATTGTAAACATGGTGTAAGCAGCGGGAATGGTCTATTATCGATATTTAAACCACCATCCCTTGTCCTGAGAATAAATGACATTTAGGATAACACAATTCGGAATTGTAAAACACACGACCATCGGAAACCAAATTATGAACTGCGTACCTGTTGCTGGCGTAGCTGATGGTGTAGGTGTTGGAGTTGGAGTTGGCGTGGGTGACGTAGTTGTATCAAGAGGTACGCCTGGGGATGGAGAATTGTCTTTCAGATAACAAAATGACTTGAGGGTATCCTGGAGAAACACCTACTTTAATAACTAAGAATAAATGCTTACTACCCAAAGGTGATTTATATTCCTGCAGTAGACTGAATACCTGTAGCCTTAACACTAACACAAGGAAACTAACACTATGTTGTACGACTCAAGATATCAATCTCATAATCGATTCCTAAGTTAAAAATGCAAAACTACCGCCCTGTGGTGCTATTAGGCCGTAAAATGTGATCACCGCAAAACGTCATATTCACGCAATATAACACAAAAACCACCGCAAAATGTAACCAACTAACTTTTGAACCTAAAATGTGATAACGCAAAACGGCATATGCCATAGTCAGCCCGCTTAACTGTTAGTATTAATTTTGCGGCGCTTTCCCTTTCGGTTTGCGTCAGTATTACATTTTACGGTAATTGTTAAATTTTTGCGCCGTGGCAAAATAGTATCAATATATTGATTTTTCAGCATCAACTAATAGGCACTTTTCTTAAAGTTGAAAATGGATGAAACTCATTTTAACGAAAACACAGCAACCGTTGATGCAATCCTTGCTATTTGAAGACACTTACACAACGAGGCAGTAATCAAGTGAAAAGAGTACCAATAGTCCATTAGATCAAAATTAGACACAAAATAAAAAGGCTAGAATTAACAATCAAGGTTGATTATTAAAACCTGAACCAGTAAACATAACAAAATGGATAACAAGGTTTTTCGTTTGAATAAGATCGTTGTTTCGATTAAACAAGAACAATCGAGTGTCAAGAAATAAGAGTATAATCAACGATACCTATACAGAGGACTCTCTTTATTTCCTTAACTTTGTTGTCCAACTCCTCGTACGAATCCACTGTGAACACATTATCTGGTGAAGAGGCAATTTTTTCAAGCTCTGAGCTGTCCACATCTTCCCCTACACCCAAGGAAAACACTGGTGATCCTGTATTCTGGAGACGATAAGAGGCCACATCGAGAGGCGTATACACTCCCTGGTCTTTTGTTTGCTTTCCAGTTGCGATTAAAAGAACAGGCTATAAACAAAACATGGAACAAAAATGAACGACAAAAACATAGCTTGACTCAAACACTAAGTTTTAGCGACCGTTACATAGTCTAGGAAAAACAACACGATAACACTTGAACCTTCAATCGGTCACATTAATATTTAAGGTTTAAAAGGCAAACTAAAAATATATATAGTTGACGAGTCAATAAATAAGGAAGTAAGCGAATTTTAAATGGCGCTAACGTATTTACCCTTGAAATATTTCTTAAGCCACCTGCTGAGGTCAGAACTTCCTTGGCAGCCACTTCCAAACCTCTATCAATTCGTCTAAAGCCCCTCTGGCACCGTAGGCGACTTATTTGCCTGTTGACCTCTGCATTATTGAGAAGGCTTCCAGTTAATGTGTTAAATTTGAGAACAACATTGGCCTCGGTGCTGTATTGAATAATGGCAATACGACCACCAGATGGCGATACTTTGAAGAAACTGACAACAGTTTGGACAAAGTTTAGCAAGTGAATCCAGTTACGGCGACTAACACATCCAGATGAGTCAAGAATGAAAGTGGTATCCATAGGAATCGGACATTCCTCTCCTGTTAAAAACAACAAAAGTCCCAGTTTACAAAATTGTTGTTTTCTTCCACTACTCTTACTTGCAAATGATCGCGAACGTTGTTTCATTTCAATCTTGGGGCTCCCATGAGCCAGCTCGCGAATTTAATTACTTTAATAATATTAGTAGTCTTCTTCGCAGCCTTAATTTTAATTAATCTTTGTTGGAGCTGTGTTGTTCCCCATGAGTTTTCTCGCATATGTGGTTTTGATTCCTTTGTCAGGAAACGTTACTCAAAGCTCGAGGAGAGAAGCATTATAACAATAATAATAATAATAATAATAATAATAATATGCAGATAACACGCACTAATAATATGCAGATAACACGCACGTAAGGGCGAAGAGGATCGACGCTACCATCGAGGACAAGGAGAATAAGAAAGTATCGGTGATAGAGATGAGCTGCCCTTGGGTTGAAAACAGGGAGGAAAAAGATGCCGAGAAGACAATAAAGTACGGGCCATTACGCTGGGAGCTCGAGCAGAGATATCCTGAATATCGTGTGACACAGTTCTATATTATTGTGGATGTACTCGGAGGTTACTCAGGAAGGCACTTAAAGAGCTAGTGGGAGATAAAAGCGACACAATAGCTCTGCAGATACAGAAGTCAGTCATCACAAGCTCACTCAATATTGCGAGGCGCTTTAAGCTTTTGAAATAATGGACATTAGGCGTTTAATTATTTTTTTCTAAGTGTTTCAATCGTGATGAACAGAAGTTTTAGAATTTATTTACTAGGATCTTTATGATTAGGAATAGACCGATATCACATTTCTGATGAACAATGGATTTTGCCCGTCCAGACTCGTCATCAGGATGAGTTCTAGCTCCCATTGGATTAAGATCCTTTGTATTTGCTCGTTTTGTGGACGAGGCTGGACGGGCAAATCTATTGTTCACAACAAGCGTGATATTAGTCTATTTTCGTTGCATTGATTGGCTACGGCTGGCCGCCCAATCATTGTATAGGATATCTGGGCATCCAGAAGTTTTTACTGCCATAACAATAATAATAATAATAATCTTTATAGGGGTGACACAAAAACTGGTAGCCCAGTAGTTTCCACGGTGGCCCACAAATAATGACAGAAACAAATAATGCAAAGAAACATAACATGATAAGAATCCCTGGCCGGAGGCAAACCAGTTGGCTATTTTCAATGATGTTCGTTTCACGTGTACCTCCGCAAATGTTATCTATTGCATAACCTGCACATTATGCAAAAAGTTATACATCGACGAAACAGGAAGACGACTAGGTGACCGATTCCGAGAACATCTTCGTGATGTTGAGAAAAATGACAAAGACGCATCCAAACCTGTCGCTCGGCATTTTAATCTCCCTAACCATTGTAAACAACACATGACGATCTCCGGCCTTTCCCTACATCAAGGTATCACGGAAAGCCGCAAAAATCTCGAGCAAAAACTGATCTTTCAAATTGGCACTCTTAATCCCCACGGTATCAACGAGCGCTTTCATTCAATTAATTTATTCCTGTTTTTCACGTTACCATGTTACCACCAATAGCGTAGCTCCATTTTCTGTATATAAACCATACACAACCCACAATTCCTCGATTCGCTCCGACGAAGGGCTAACGCTCGAAACGTCAGCTAATCGAATCCCTGTACGGTGGTCAATTTACATTATCAACTCCGTTGATAAACCAAATTTTCTATTTTCAATGATGACCGAGGACGTGAACCAGGGACTACCCAGAACAAGACCAGCTAGCGGCTAGAATGGGATTTGAACCCGGGGCAGCCCCATTGAAATCCATCACCCTAACCGTTCGGCCATCCTGCCTTGTGACACTTGTGTTACATTAAATTCATGATTAAGACATAAAGACATAAAAAGGAAGTTATCTGGGCGTAAAAAGGACCTTCTGTTTGAGGTGTGAGCAACGTAACAGGATGAACATAACGGCATAAAGATAAAATTGATCTTTTCCTTATGTCGTTATGTCAATAGTGTGAACCAGGATTAGCTCATTTATAGCTTGGCATTCACGAGTTAACTATTTTCAGGGGTAACCTTTGTCACACAGCATCGTGACACATATGTATCTATAGACTAGCAACTACCTGTAGCAATTTCTAGCAACTTATAAAACAATTACCATATTTTTCACTTGGGATTTTAGCACAGTCCTTTTGGCAGCCATTAAAGCAACACTTGTCCTTGTCTTGGCAGTCATTGTCACGCCCGCATTCATCTCCTTTAAAATCACATATTCCGTCCAGTCCTTTCCAAGGCACAGGGCATCGGCCAGGTTTGTCTTATCACAAGAAAATGATATAGCAATGAAGACCAAATAAAGCAAATAATATCGGAGCTCCGGGCGCCGAAGGCGCGCTCGTTGAGCACCCTGGGTATGAAAATATGATAACCCCTCTGTTCGAGAAAGTTTGGTTTTCGCCCGTAGTACTTCGGCCCCTCCACGTTTGGAAATTTGAAATGACACAGAGTTCGACTGCAACCCGCGTTTTATGGAAGGAATTTGCATGGCCAATTGTGTTTGACACTTAAGTCTAGAAAACAAAACACAGAAATTTTGAAGGAAAGACGAGAAAGAGAGAGAGAATGAGAAAGCGGGCGACGAATAGGCGAAGTTGAACGTGAAGAAGAGCGTCTGAGATCCCGAGAAAACAGACAAAATATCAGTGAGGAACTACGGCAGAAACAGCGAGAGAGAGAGTACGAGATAGGCGGAATTATAGTGATCAGCAGCGGGAAAGTGAGCAGGACAGAACCCGGCAAAAGAGGCGACAAAACAGTGAGGAACAGCGCGAAAAAGAGGGAGAAAGATGTCCTGAAAAACGGCGGGAAATTAATGACAAACAGAGAAAGAGAGCGGGAAAGAGGGCGGGAAAACAGGCGAAGAAGTAACTCAAGTTGCGCATAGCAAAGAGGGAGAGAAGGAGGTTTGTAATTTTCACAGTTAATCGTTTGACAATATTCTTGTTGCTTTTCTTCCAGTGTTGGTCTATCTTTAATTCTAATTTCTAAGTTCGTGGCAGCAGTTTTAATTGTTTTTCTTCGTCAATCACCGTACGTCGGTTCTCCAGCTGTCCAAAGCAATAGCAAATGTTGAGTTTCGCCCACCCTCGTCGTGTTTCTTTCGCGGAGTTCAATTGAGTTTTAGTAAGATAAATTTTGTGAAAAACATTGTTACAGGGGATTTAGCGCCATGAAGACAATTAATGGTACGTTAAAGAGGTTTGGGAATTTAGTTTATAGTCATTTCAGAGGATCTCAACTGTTACTGAAGCCAGATAATGTTTGTTCTTGTTTGTTGATCTGATAATTTTGTTTTCAGTGGCGATACAACGGCTGGAATGTTCACTTGGAGATCCAGATGCGGGTCAAAATGAAAGTAATTTCAATCTGGCAAACATATCGTCAAACTCAGCGCCTGTCGAAAGAGATTCACTTTAGCTTCGCCATGATCATGTAGGTGAAGACATTATTCATTTAACGTCTAGCTGAGGGGCAGTTTTTGAAGAAGCTTTTTACAATTACTTTTGGGTTGAATTTATTCATATATCACTGGGTCCTAAATGAGATAGTACTGAGATGAAGTAATACGAGTTGGGTACAGTTTGAGTAGAATTTCTGCCATTTTTGGCACTTTAAAGCAATAAACATTGCGTATATAAGTCGCTGGAAAGACAAAAAACAGCATTTTGCTCGCGCTCAAAGTTATATTTTCATGAGTTGTCAACTGATCGATAGCTGAGATAAGCGAGCCAAAACACACACCCATAATCGGTCTATTCATCGCGTTACGAGTTGAGTTGAGGTTGATCGAAGTTTGGATTAATCTTGAGTAAACTGACTTTGCCTTTACACCCCTAAGTCATCATTTAGCAACTGTATATATGGCTGGGTGCTATCTTTGTCACACCGAAAGGGCTTTTGAATTATATACACCAGTACAAAAAAGTTTCTGCCTGTAGCAGCATTGAGTACTGATGAATAGCTTTGAATTTTAAAGACTTGTCACAAACGAGCCACTTCATCAAGAGGCAAAAATAGAGTGGTATATTTGACCTCTATTGTACAGGCGACTACATACCCGGAATGCAGTTTGGCCTTAATGGCCTGGTTAGTCTAGTTCCAGGGATTTCTTTTCCAACGTCATCCACACAGTACGCATCTGGTCCATTCAGTTGGATAGACTCGAATTTACCATCGCGTGTGCAGCGTGGAATGAATCTACCTGGACGGTATTGTCTCAGGGCCTTTAAATATGCCTTCTGACATGGCGTGGGACTGGGACCTGTATCAAATGATATAGAACCGGCAATTAGCAGATGCTTTGAATGACTCCAACGTTGGTGGCTACCAAAGACAAACAATACACTTGCTCGCGTGATGAGATGCAGTACAGCCAATTTTTAACAACACCGAGAAAATCCACTAGGTTACGCAAGACGAATGAAAGGTCTCTAATCCTAAAGAATTGAGATAAGGCAAAAATATTTATCGTCCCTAAAGTCTTACCATAGAAAAATGATTACATCTATGTGGCAAACTTCAACTGGAAACAAGAAACGATTAAATTTAACTTACCATCACACTCTGGTCGGGTGGGACGGGGCGTGTCTGTTCCCTTAATGGCCCTTCCGTCGCTGTCTACGCAGTAACACATTAACCCTTCACACTGAATTGGATCGAATGAACCGTCTGGTCTGCAAGATGGTGCAAACTCGTCTTCGGATCCTCGAAGGGCTGTATTTCGTTTTCTTTCACAGGGTGTTTCGGGTGTACTTGGGGGTTTGGGATCTAGAAGAATTGTCCAAGGTAAGTACAAATAGACGGAGTGTTGAACTCGATGACTTAGGCCATAATGTGCAATTCCGTCAGAGATACATATACATCATTGTTGCGAATTTATCTCTTAAGACCAGAAGAAATGACTACTCCTCAACCACATAAAAAATTCTTATTTCATACTAAGTGCGTAGTGGACCGAACAAATACAGAACATAGGAGGAAGAGGATGGATTTTTATGCAACCAAGGCAACCACGGTACGCCCTACACCTGTCAGCAAACGAAGATTACATAGCATTTTCAAAGAAATCGCGAAACGTCCGGTAACAGGATACGTACATGGCAGATATGCTGCTGTGTGTATGTATTGTTTGAATGTATGGATCACCACCTACTTGACCTGTAAAATTGAACTTGACCTTACAGAGGTGTTCAAGGTAACAGAGTACAACAAAGGTAGATTGTCATAAAAATATAATTTCTGACAATTCGAAGAAACGTTTGGCAAGAACATATGATTTCAGAGATAACGTAGTTCAGTTTCCGTATTCCTTCGTTGAATATCATCGTGGATGCTTTTAGCAATAAAACTGCATTAAAATATGATTTAATAAGATATATGCAAAAGACAACCTCATCAATCACAGATAACAAAGAGAGGTCTCTAACCGCGAGTAGGTGGACAGCTTGGAGTTTGAGGCAGCAGAGTTTGATTAACACCTGAGTCCAGACCATCACTGCCAACACAAAAGCATTTACTTCCATAACACTGAACCTCCTTATAACGACCATCAGGATAGCACTTGGGAGTAAAACGTCTTGATGAAAAGAATCGCGAAGCTTCTTGGAAGTGGCGCTGGCATGTCGACAGTTTCCATCCTGAAGGACATATAATAAGAAACATAAGACTTGAAAAAAAATGAGGAACAAAATTGTACATAACAGAATGCGGGCATTTCTTAATGTGAAGAGCTTAAATGTCTGAGGATAGATAAATAGCTAATGTTCACCTCATATACAGTTATCAGTGAGATACAGTTTGAATTAATTATAACTTAACAAGCATTAATATGATCTATCATCTCACCCTGGGATTCACAGTTCGGCTTAATGAAGCGTGCTTTCAATGTGCCTGGTATTGCAATGCCACGTTCGTCAACACAAAGGCAAATTGATCCAATACACTGTGTTGCATCATAGCCGCCATCTGCACCACAGCGAGGGACAAAACGGCCAGGGAGAAGGCGGAGCAAAGCCTTTTTGAAGTGATTTCGGCATTGGGTAGGTCTCTTTACTGCTGATTAAAACACATTAATACAAAATATGAAATGTGGTGTACGTGGCAACGCTTTGATTTCCGACTCCCAGCAAACGCTAGCTACTAGCAAGAGAACTAAGAAAAACTGTAACCCAAACATTTAAGAGCAAATAGACAATAACAAATTGACGAAAAACCATCGAGTTATAATAAGTAAAAAGATAAATCCTACCAAAACCATTTTTTTAGAACTTGGAACCAGACCAGATGATTAGCCGTAGTTTATGAGGAGCTGAACGGTTAAAATGGTTTAAATTTGTATGTTTGGGTGTAACAATACACTTTCTTACAAGTTACCGACAGTCAAGAGCAAATTTATGGCTCTCGGATATATATGCTTGTCCAATTCGGTTGCAGATTACCGAAAATATGAGGCCGGATTTATAAGCAAAGAAAGTATGAACTCAACAGCAGTTTACCTGTTATGTCGCATTCTGGCCAGCCTCTCCTTCGTGATCCACTGATTTCCCTACCATTCTCATCAACACACCAACAGTCCCAGCCAGTTGTACACTGGACTGGGTAGTACGAACCGTCTTCCTGACACTGTGGCACCCACCGTCCTATTACGTGTTTTTCGGTGGCTGATCGTCTTTCCTTCTGGCAAGGTGACAATGGTAGGGCTGCGCAACAGGAAAAGTAGGACTCAAATTCACTTACATAATTATAAGATTTACTTCAAGAAATTACCCTCACTCGTTCAACCCCAAGGTAGAAAACGTGAAAAAGTCAAGCAGGATGGCACTGCATATTATTAAAACAATACCCTTTAGTCGACACTCTTCACAGGCAAAGCCATTAGAACAGAATTGAATAATTCCTCGATATTCTTCCATTTTTCTTGGTTTTCGTGGCTTTTGCTAAGTCTGACCTCGGTTCTGTCATCATCATCATCATCACCATCATCATTAGTCATCTCGGCCAAGTGGCATCCTAAGAGGTTTTGGTGACCAATAAAGGCTCTTGGGGACAGATGGTCAGCCCATCGCCCAGCTTCCACCCAACCCCGAGATGTGAGTGAGCATAGACCACAGCACCGGGAAATACGTTCCCTACAATTTTCGATCAGTGAGTGCGAACGGGTTAAATTCGCTGCCCAGTGAAGCGATCATCTGAACTGAAGCAGATGTTGAGCACACAGCCAGCATGATCCTACCAATTATTTTAAAACCCTGGTTTTGATGTCCGGTCTAGGGTTTAAACCCGCGACCTCCCGCTCAGCAGTCTGGTGTTCTACCAACTGAGCGAACAGGGCTTCTGTTGTTTACGTACACATATTCGAATACCAACCCTTGTAATCAAGAACAATGGCTAACCACCGACGATGGCCCTAACAGCTACGTCCAAAAAAAGTAATTATGGTGATTCATCACATTAACATCGCGCATCCTCACTGAGCACAATTTGTGGCGTCATTTAGCGCGCGCTTGTGCACGCGCACATTGAAATTCAAAGGTGACAGACGGCAAATAAATGTTGTTTCTAACAATATCTGAATGTAATAACTGTTCATTAGTAGGATACCTAAAATTGCAAATCCACAATTGGTTTTGGCTCCATTAACTCCTACACCAATTGCAGAACATTTTAGGAGGAGCCACCCACACTGTGAGTACAGTTATAGACAATACATATTAGCGAGGAAAACAACGCAAACACACGTTAACTAAATAAGCAAAAAATGGCGGATTTGCCTAGCAAATTGAGTTGAAAATGGCTATAGCTCGCTAACGAGCACGGGCACCCCACCTTTTTTCCAGTCATTGTAATCAAGTAATCTTAAGATTTGCATGAGAAAATACTGATCTGATTTCTAATGCAGAAAATTGAATAAATAAGGAAAATTGCTGATACACTTTTATCTTTTCTAGTTTGCAGTTTGGTAACCATGGCAAGAAATTGGTTCCAATTTTTTATGAATGATTCAGCTTTCTGCCGAAATCAAACATAAACTGTTTATTTGAGTCCGACATCATGTATTGAGTGTAGTTTAATGCGTGTTCTCATGAGTTTGGTCTCACAAAGATTTTACATTCCAATGCCTCATAGCTTCTAAATGAGCACGGGTACGCCCCCCCCCCCCCCCCCCCGCCCTTTTTTTACTTCAAAATTGAAGTACTCATATGGTAAATATTCAGAAGACAAAGTGTGAATAAAAATCTATTGTCCCTTTTATAACAGTGGAATTACCTTAAACTGAACCCTTAGTAAAACAAACTAAAGAGGAAATATGCTAACAAGGTAGAACTTCAAAATGTAACTTGCGCCAGTGAAAATGAATGATGCACAACTCAATGTACCTGCTGCATCATCACAAGATGGAAATTCTGGGAGCAACTTAGCCGTCTTCTTGATTTCGGTACCCTGCTGGTCCACACAGAAGCAAACGGATGCGTCACACTGTACAGGGAAGTACTTTCCATCCGGGGTACAATGAGGAATGTACCGGCCACCGTAAAGAGATGTGTAAGCTTTCTGGTACTGTTCCTGGCAAGGCGTCTGAGGCTTTCCTAGGATTAACACACAATTACTTTAGCTTTCTGGATTGTATATTGAGAAAAAAAATCACTCTGGATATTGGAGCTAGCCAGATGTTTTAGGGAGTAAAGTATTGACATATGAATTCAATCCAAGCAAACGCTATCAGACAGCCAAGGGACAAGAAATATCCTACTAAAACCGGTGTAAGGGGAGGCTCCGTGCAGTAACATTAGTGTCCAAAGAGATCCTAATTGGATTAATGTAGCAATCGTTCGCCTTTGTTCACAAGGCGACAAAGACCAATTAAACCAACCTCCAGTGGCACAAGAAGGCCATCCCTTTGTTATACCATATACTGAACCAGAGCTGTTACTACACCAGCAAAAACCACTCGGACAACACTGAACTTCATCGAATGTCCCATCTGGCATACATCTGGGCATTTCTCCGCCTTGTGAATAAAGACGATTGGCCACTGCTTGCTTGTACCGTTTCTGGCAATCGGTAGGTTGGTCGACTGAAATGGTGACAAACAGGAATTTTTTACACTGTCAAATCTAACAAAGATTTACTATTAAACCTACACCGGCATGTGACCGAGACAACACGGGTCACCTTCAACCGTGGCATTCCACACCCTGATTGCGGATCACCGTTCGCTGTTCTCGATTATACGTCAACCGATGACTATTAAAATTATACTAATCAGTGATAATTTATTCCCTCGCAAATTTTGGGATTGCTTAGCGCAACGACATACGTTTCATAAGGGCATTTATCTAAACCTCAGCATGGGAAACTGATGAATCCTTCAAGGTCTAAATTTGTTAAACTCTATACATACCAAATCTAAGACATTTTGGAGGGCTGTAAGCAGACTTCCGACTTCCTGGAATTTCCTTTCCATTTTTATCTACACAGAAGCAGACTGAGGAACGGCACTGAAGGGGTTCATAACTGCCATCTGGTCTGCAGCGTGGTACATATTGACCCACAACATAGTTTTGTAATGCACTTTTATATTCTTGCCTACACTCGGTATCAGAAGTAGCTGCAAGAAAGAAAGCAATGTTAATCTTTGATTGCGTTCCCTGTAAATACGTGGTGCAGGATTTCCCTCACTACTTGCATACCGTATTTCCTTGAATAAGCGCCCACCCCCTCGGCCAAAATAACAAATAAGCGCCCCCTCCCCTCCTCCTCGCTTTCTTAAATAGTAGGGATACAAGGAAAACTTGTTTACATTGTCACTTTATTTGCGATCTTTTACGCTTCAACTACACCGGCATCGATGCATATAGGAGAACAGTCTTTTTCCATAAGTCCGTCCCAGTTATTTCTCCCTTCATGTGCTTGCAGAGCTTGGCAAAAAAAAAAAATAAATAAGCGCCCGGGCGCTCAATCGAGGAAATACGGTACATACTCAAGTGAAATAAGTTATCGCTATAAGGATGAGCTTAGTCCCAAAAAATTATTTTCCCTAACGGGAGAATGGCAACCTTGTGTAGAGCCAACCTCTTTGTGTTTAAGAGGACGGAATAAGATGTCTCCGTTAAACGTTAACCTGATCTTGCCTGGTATTTGTGAAGATTTCGTGACCAACAGGGTATGCACACATGATCAGAAACGTTTGCAGTTAACACTGCTTGATCACTGTCCCCATTTGGCTCTTGCGCCTAATGCGATTTATGTAGGCAGATTTACAACATTCCTTCTCTGTGGACGTACTGCTCTCGGGAGAGGGATTAAGTGGCGATGACTAAAACACTTGCCTTGGAAAAACACTTGCATTTGAATGAATTGCTTGGTTTACCAAAACGAAGCAAAATGGTGATTAATGGTAAATGGCGGAGTTAAGAAACTCATACAAGAGGGAATCAATACCTGTAGGAAGCCATGTGTTCAGCCAGGTGTCGTACCATCTACTGAGAACCTGCGGTGTTCGTCTGGGAAGCTCATCAACTGAATAAAGGAAGACCCTTGCCTCGTCAGCGGTTAGGTCCTGAAGCTCTTCTTTAGGAGTATAGGGCAGTACGCCAACAGCATAAATAGTAATATCGCGGTCTCTTAATGGTTGCGATGCTTTAGACAGGGGAACCAATGGCTCTTTAGCTTGTGGTCCATCAACTAAAATAATTACCAGCTGAAATAAAGGAACGGTAGAATGTTGTTTGATCTTATGACTCACACTGCTTGCAAAACCATCGGTTCTATAAGTGATTATCACACTAGCCCAGTGATAATGAATTTCGATAGCGTCTAGGACGAACATTTTGCGAGTTTTCACTTTTGCGTATCTTGCGGATTGCCATCGATCCGCAAAACAAAATGCCCACCAAATAAAACTCTGCTTTTAATGTAAAGAAGCGTCACAGGGGTGATATATGTCGAACGTAAATATATAAGAATAATAATATTTAATAATATTTAATATTTATAGTGCGCATTTTCTATAAAATAATCAAATGCGCATTACAGACATTACAATAATTTAAAATGAATTAAAAATAAAACCTACTTACAATTACTATGGAATCAAAAAGACGAAAATTACACTATTAACAATTATAAAAGTAATTTGCTAAAAAACTGTAGAAAAGTAAATATAAAATAGATGTACTAACAAAATGCCTTGTTGAATAAAAATGTCTTAAGTTTCTGTTTAAAATCACTTATGGTGCAAGCAGATCTAATGTCTATGGGAAGACTATTCCAAAGCCGTGGCGCCGCCACCATGAAGGATCGATCCCCCATGGTAACTTTTGTAAAACGCTTTGGGGTGCTCAGAAGAATTCCGTTGTTATTTCGTCGTAAATCGTAACGGGATGGCGGTAAGACGGAAATTAAATCAATAAGATATTTAGGAGCTGAGCGCTGGAGTACTTTAAAGGTGATCAAAAGGATTTTGAACTCGATACGTAGTCGGATAGGCAACCAGTGAAGTTGCTGAAGGAGCGGCGTAATATGACAGTGTTTAGGCGCGCAGAAGATCAGTCGCGCACTAGCGTTCATGACACGTTGGAGTTTTTGCATATGATGGTCAGGAACTCCATAAAGGAGACTGTTGCAATAGTCTAACCTACTGGTTATAAATGCATGAATCAGTTTCTCAGTACATTCACTAGAGAGGTATTTTCGTATGTGTCGAATATTATACTTTTGATAGCTGCTTTCTCGTTCCGATCACCAGAAACTCTGTCTTATCATCGTTTAACATCAACCTATCATTAATCATCCACGAACGAACATCTGCGATGCAGTCCTCCATAGCAACTTGCGCCTCAGCTTCACACGTACCCTCTAATGGGCGAAATGACAGGTATAATTGAGTATCGTCTGCATACGAGTGTGCAGACGGCAGGTGAGATTTAATTATACTGAAAAGTTTGCTAGTATAGATAGTAAAAAGTAGGGGACCAAGGCATGAACCTTGAGGCACCCCACATTCTAGGCCAAACTTTTTGGAAAGAGCACCATTAATTGTAACTTGTTGCGATCGACCTTTCAAATAGGATCGAAACCATTGAAGAGCTGACCCACGTAGGCCGAGCAGTGACTGAAGTCTATGAATAAGAATACCATGGTCCACGGTATCAAAGGCGGCGGAAAGGTCCAAAAGAACTAGGAGCGTCACATGACCCGTATCCATATTCATAACAATATCATTCTTGACTTTCAGTAACGCTGTCTCAGTAGAGTGATGCTCACGATACGCACTCTGCATTTCCGGGAACAAGCCATTTTCCAACATGTGGGTCTGCAACTGGATAGCAACTGCTTTCTCAGTAAGCTTAGAAATAAACTGTAGGTTGCTTATTGGGCGGAAGTTCTTGTTTACCAGTTCTAGTCCAGGTTTCTTAAGCAATGGGTGCACCAAGGCATTTTTCCACTCATCAGCGAACCGACCAGTCTTAAGTGATAAGTTAATCATCTTTGTGATGATAGGGAGTAGATGGTCCAGATGTATAGACAGTATGGAAGATGGAAGTGAATCAAGGTCACACGATTTCTTACAGGCTAGTGCTAAATTCTTTACATCCTCCTCAGTGAGTGACGCGAATTCAGAGAAGGAAGGGTCCATAGTCATTTCCAAGTCGGTAGTAGAATCAGATTCTTGGACAGCACTGGGAGAGGCCTGAGTGCTGGACATCAGCTTGGATCTTATTGCAGTAATCTTACGAACAAAGTAGTCCCCCATATCATTGGCGAGCTTAACAGCATCCGTGTGAGGCGGGAGAGTTTTGTCAGCCTGAATATTCAATAAACGCTTGCTCTCCCGAAATAGCTTAGACTGATTTGAGCTGTTTTCCTCAATAAATTGGCTATAATATGTTCTTCTCGCATTGTTCATAATATATATTACATAATTTCTCTTGGATTTGAACGCTAGAAGGTCTGAGGCCAGTCCAGTTCTCCTCCACCGTTTCTCAGCTTTCCGCCTGTCACGCCTCGCCTGCATGATCTCATCATTAAACCAAGGCGGCCTGGACCTATTTCTTATTTTCCGTGATTGTATCGGGGCATGCTTGTTAAGTAGTGATGACAGCGTCATGTTGTAGCAATTAACTAGTTTTTCCAAGTCGTCAGGGGGATCTATATACAAAACAGAATTGCGAATGTCCTCAGTGAATAGTTCAGAATCAATAGACTTCAACTTCCTATATTCAGCGTGCTTTAGTTCTACGACTGGTCTACGTGTCCTTAAACTGCATATCACGGCAGCGTGATCGGAGATAAATCTCTCAGAAAGCGGCTCTTCAGCAACAAAGTCATCAGATTGGCGTGTAATAATGAGATCTAGGGTGTGGCCGTGTATATGGGTAGGTTGCTTCACATGTTGGACAAGACCCATCGCGTCTAGAAGATCTCTGAAGTGTATACTATTAGGATCTGTAAGTACATCCATATGGAAATTGAAATCACCAGTTATCAGTAACTTATCGCTGGACATGACGACAGATTCGAGGTATTCAGCAAACTCGTGAAAGAAAACGCCAGCAGTTATTGGATGGTCTTCTGAATACGGCGGTCTATACACAATAACAGTGCGTACGCGAGTAGGACCAAAACTGACCAGCCACTCAGAAACCTCAAACGACGTTTTCTCATCAGAATATACATTGCTGACATTGATCCCCTCTTTGACTAACAATGCAGTGCCGCCGCCCCTGCGTCCTGGTCGCGGACAATGTACAAGTGTTCTATATCCGGGCGGAGTAAGCTCGCTCAAAACCGCAGAATGATGATCTTTAAGCCAAGTCTCACATATGGTGAACAAATCCGCTCTTACATCGCACATTAAGTCCAAAAAAGCAGCTGATTTATTATTCAACGACCTCGCATTAAGAGTACACAAGGTCAGCTGTTGATCACTGGGATACAAACGAACACGATCCGGTGTTATTAGATTTCCAGTGTTTCGCGTTGATCTAGAGCATTGAATATTTTGTTTCAGACCATTGAGGCGTGATGAAGTGTGAGCAGGTCCTGGGTTTAGCTTAAACACTAAATCGCCTAGCAACAGTGGACGGAATGTAGCAGTGGTGTTAAAATAGTATATGCACGGGCGTCTCTGTCTCTTGGCACTAGAACGTCTCAAGAATGCAAGTCGAAGTGTGCCTTTGCGTAGATCGATGTTGATTACTCTTTCACAATGATTCGCGATCCATGACCTGGTGAACAATGCGCTGGGTTCAGCTAATGAGGCCATATTGTTCACGATGCAAATTTTGCTCTTCTGCCATCCAAGACCACAAGTCGAAGGAGATCCAAATATCGATAATTCTGGCACCAATACATTTCTGGTGAGCTCAAAACTCGAAGTGAAGATTCTAAACTGCCTTAGACATATATCTTCATAATGTGTTCTCCGAGGAGGGGCCGCAGAGAGGAGAAAAAGGACCCAGAACACGGAGGCAAACATAGCGTGCCGCAGTGAAGATTTCTTGACTTCGCTTGCCCTTGCTTGAATTTGAATAGAAAAATCATCCCGAGCTTAGATAAATAGTTCCCAACAAAAACTTCAGACACCTTAGCTTGAACCGCAAAAATTTCTTCTCTCAAAACACACAAAAATTGTCAATGCGCAAAATATAACTCCCGTAAAATGCTACACCGTAATTGATGTATGCCGAAGAGGTTCTGTCTGCTTTGGAGAAGAAAACAGGCACTTTAACTAAAATGTTAGATTATAAAACATAAGGGCTCAACTAATGGAGTAATCTTTCCATCCTTTAGAGATGGTACTACGATCAACTGAAAGATGATTTTCTAAGGGAAGATAGGAAAATAATGTTAAACGCGAACAATACGTAGAAACACGAACTCTTGATCTCATATAACGCGGGTAGAGAGGAAATGAATACCACTTAACATTTTTGATGCTAGATCCAATTACCTGTGGGACATCCTTCCTCGCTCCGGACTCAGGTCTGAACAAAACGTTGTTGGCAAGATCCACGGCTTTGTCAATACGAGTGGTTCCATGTGTGTACCTCATTTCATCGATGCGTCGCATGACGTTTTCCGGTGTGTATTGTGGCCCTTGCAGAGTGTTGAATCGGAAAATCACCCGAGGTTCAGAATTAAATGCAACTGCGCTATAACGCACGCGATCCGTTGAAGCACCTAATATGCCTACCACTGTCTTCGCAAAGCTTTGGAATGCGGTCCACGTTTGGGTTGTTGTGCGTGGAGACGAACCCAAAAGGAATGCTACATCTGCTGCAGGATTGAGGCCTATGAATGCAACAATCGAAATTGGTTAACACTAAAGCCTATGTAATTTTTCTGGCAAAATGCATGGATCCCTGTGAATACGAACAATTTCTGTCCATGATGCAGATAAGATTTTCCCTCGCCAAGATGAAAACGTGATCCGGAAAGCAACAGGTGAAAGCAAATGAATACTATGAGAACTATTCAAATGAGAAAGAAAATGCATTGTATGCTGCGCAGGGTAAGCTTTGCATATAGACCGAGCCTCTGCAATTTCAATCAACCAATCAAAATGCAACGGGCGGAAAAAACTGTACTATCCTGACGTCACGGAATTCACACTCTCTGATTGGTTGAAATAATGAATGCACTTTTTTGGCTTACCTTGGAAACCATTTCGAATCAGGTTTCATTTCAACATCAGTGTTGTTTTACAAATTAACCACCTTGGTTTGCTTTATTTTGTAGTTACATACAACCTTTCAGTGCTAATATTTACAATTATTTTGGACTTGTAAAACATGCTGCTAACTGTTTTATTGTCTCAGCTTTCAAACTTCATAAAGTCACAATATGCAGCATCAGAAAGTTGGACTCGCACATGTGAATCATCAACATACCTCTATTGCGAATGTAGTCCTTCCAGCTATCCCAAAGTGCCGGCCCAAAGTTTGGCAAGCGGCTCAAGGGTTCCCTGAATACATTTTCTGCGCGAGATGCAACATCATTCAGTTCCTGTTCATCGACATTAGGTCCAACACCTAGAACAGATACTTCTATTCCACTGTCTTTGAGAGGCTGGGATGCTGAAGCTAGAGGCGTGTACCTCCCAGGATAATTAGACTGAGTACTAGCTGTTATCACGAACAGGAGCTGTACAAGAGACATTTCAAAACTACCCATAAGCAGGTATATGTTAAATATGGAATTTTCTGGCCATAATTAATTATAAACATTAGAGAGAATTTTGCTAGGACAGGATAATCATTTTAGCAAAACTATAAATTCCTCTCAAGACCTTCATGGATACAAATTAGCTGTGGTCACACTACAGGCTTTTACCCGGGGTAAATCGTTTTACCTAGGAAAAATTTCCCTAGGTAAATTTACGTCGGGTTTCATTTTCCAAGTTCAAGTTCAAGTTCAAGTTCAAGTTTATTAAAATTAACGACATAATACAGAACAGCGCTAACCCGCAGGTTAAAAGGTCACACTGGAGACCATTGGACTTTGGGAGGTTTAACGTCACAAAGGATTAAATTTCAGCTCTCGTGTTCAAAATTTTGGCGCAACAAATTTTGGCGCAAAAATGGAAAACATGCTCGAGAATCAAACGGATCAAAGAGAGGTTTTTATTCTTATTTCATTGCTGTTCACTACTTTATTTCAAAGAGCAAGACGAGCAAGAGTAATTTTACTGCAGCGCCTGATTTCTCGAAGGATTCAAAGACGACGAAGAGCCGCATTTAGTCAATTCTTGACTATTTTTGCGTGGCGACAACAACAACGGCCCAAACGTGTAGCATGGGTTCTTCGAAGGCCGCAGTATTGGTTTGAAACTTTGTTCAATTCCAACGCGTTAAACATGTGGTAGACTGTTCACAGTCCCCTATTTTTCCGTGAGATCGACGAGATCGTACGCGGCTTGTTTATGGCGGCCATCTTGATTTTCCAACGCACCGAGTCAGTGGGCCTCGGGGATTTTGTATCTCTAGGGGGAGGGGGGCTTCCTCCCATACCGTCCCCCGCCCACTAAGTAGGTTTGACACTCTTCTCCAGGTTGACTCGGTACGTTTGAAAATCAAGATGGCCGCCATTAGCAAGACGCGTACGATCTCGACGATCTCACGGAAAAATAGAGGACTGTGAACAGTCTAAACATGTGGTGGAAAGAAAATTTTCGAGTTTCAAGGGAAACATTTAATTTCATTTGCGCGACTGTTGGTCCTGTAATCCAGCGACAAGATACGATATTACGAGCAGCGATAATTCCGGATCTGTCACCAGCGCGATCGCCGACGAATGTCCATTGGTCGGCTACTCTGGGATTTGATTTTTCCCTTTCTCTGCTTTAGGGTAGTTGTCAAGGGAAATCCACAGGAAATTCTTTTGTTCTCTTGCGGTTTTCAAGCCCCAGACGATAAAACTTTCCCGAGGTAATTTACTTAGGGAAAAATCTGTCACACTTGCAAATTTGAGTTTCCCTAGGGAAACTGTCAACAAAACAGTAGTGTGACCACAGCTATTTTTTAATTCTTTCTTATCATTTTCATACTCGCAGAGGTAGTCCTTTTCAATGTTACAGAAGCTTATCTATGACTCTACACAGCAACCCACCTTTGGCACCAATTTTCTCATCCCATTTTCTTCGGTAAACAGAGATTTGTAAGCAGCCTTGAGGGCGCGGTCAAGTCTAGGGGCTCCTCGCTGTAGAATCGCTTTATCCACGAGTTGTTTTACTTCATAGTTGTTCAGTATTTCATCAGGGAGAGTATTGAAGTTAAACACCACATTGCTACTGTTTCCAAAGGAAACCATTCCAATGTTTGCAGATCTTGGTGAAACATGGAACTTGTCCACTGTCCTCTTAACAATGTCTAGGAACTCTGACCACATCTCAGGCGGCACGTTTTCTGAAGCCTCCACAACAAACCCGACGTCTACACCTGCCCAACGATCTTAAGAGAAGAGATAACGGATAATAACCAAGAAATAAATATTACAATTTGGGGTAGAAAACATTTCATAAGAACATTGGTATGTTACTAACCGCAGAGAAAAATCTGGAGTGAGGAAATATTTCGAACTAACAAGTGTACAAACGACGAGATGTGTGAGAAGCTTGCGAACGTGTCATCTCATGAACAAAAATAAATATTTCTACCTAAGATGGATCTCTGTCAAAATTAATCAACGCCAGTCGATTCAGAAATAGCGGAATGCACACACACAAAAAACAAACTGTTGGAGGCTTTGAACTAGAAAATTAACCATTTTATAAAAGTGGGATGAAAAAAAAGCCGGAAAAGGCGTTTCCGAAATTCCAAAAATATAGCCAAGTGAATGTGTACACTGTGGAAGTGAAATATTTCAAATTCTTACTATAATTCTGGTACCAACAATGGATTCAACTAACTCCTACCCATTGTCTTCAACATGTGGGAAATATGGCGCTAAATCAATGCGATGTTCATTAGCAAAGGTCATGAAAACATTGAAAACTACTTTTCCGTCTCACCTGTCAAGAATTTTTTCCAGTCATCTACTATTTTGGGCAGACGCTGTGGTAGATCATCAACGGAGTTTGCAGGTGCAAATATGTTCTGTGGAGTCGAAACAATATCGCGCAAATTCTCCTCGGGGACCTTTCCTCCTACACCAAGACCATAGATCTGAACGCCTTTGTTCTTGAGAGGCTGGGAAGCCTGTTCAAGTGGCGTCGATGGTTGTTGATCGGGTGCTTGTCCAGAATCAATGATTATAAAGAGCAGCTACCAAAAAAGAAACGCTGGTAAGGGCTACTGTTGCAATAGCTAAGCGGCAAAACTACCGATGCCAATCCAATATTAACTATCTACATGGCGATATCTGAGCACGCCTAAGCTGAATTCATATGTAGAATTCATGTGATTTATGTTGATTTTTGAAGCTGTTCACTAGCACTTTCTGTTATACTGGCCTTTTGGAATTCTTCATTATTTCCTTTTGAACAATGTAAACAGGCTTCTTTCAAACGACCACGATGGGTACTATAGGAAAATGGAATTTCTGGCGTTTGAGTGAATATGAATTAGCCGGAAATGAAATATTTCTGCGGCATATGAGCAGTGGGGACTGGAGCTAGTTCAGTCCAAGTGCAGTATGGTTAGAAGGAAGGGCTATATATGATGTGTATGTCACATGGGAAGTCATTCTAGGCCAACGCCTCGTTTGGCTTATGTTATTTTCTTTTAGTATTATTAAGTACGTCATTTTTCGTTGTCTACCGTGTGTCTTGTATCTTAGCTAACGCGAGTAGGGATGTTCAAATTGTAAAGCCTCCTAGGATTGGCTACTTGGAGCTTGAGACATGAACGCAGATTTCCTACCGAGTCATTCCTCACCGGGGTTTCTTCCGGTAGGTTTTTCCTGGCCTCCGTCTGACAATAGTGACTTCGTAAACTGTCGTTCTGCTCTATTTTATTTATGTTTTGCTACATAGTTGGTTGTAATAAGAGGTTGTAGCTGTAGTACAACTTAATGTTACAGTTTTTCTGGTGCTCCGCCTAAACCGCCCAAATAAACCTAATGGTTTTCGATCATGTTGTGTACTGCGTGGTGGAGCTGAAATAGAAGGGTGTAAATGAGATTCCAACAAGATCAATTTAAACAAAAGAAATTTACGACGTGGTCTATACATTACACCAACCTTTCAAGAAAATATATGATGATGATAACTTTGGTAATAAGATTGTTTGGTCAGGCGAGCTGACCTATGTGAATTCCTTTACTTTCTGATTTAAGATCCAGATGTCCTTTTCTTGTTTATAATCAGCCAAAGGTACGAGTGGAAGAATTTGAAATGGGGCGAAAGTTATTGTTTAATTGTTTGCTTTTAAATGGTGTCCATACCTTCATAGAGTTCCTTCTTGCTCCACCTTCAGGTGTGAACAGGTATGTATCGGCAAGCTTCAAAGCACGATCAATCCTGGTAGGGCCATTACTATACGTAACTCTGTCTAACAACTTCTGGACTTCAAAATTATTGATCTGAGGGCCAGACAAGGCATTAAATGCAAAGCTAACTTTCGGAGTATCGTCAAAAGATATCACTCCGATGTGGGCGCCTATGTCGGACACTGGAAATCGGTCAGCAATGGATTTGACGAATTCAAGGGTGGTAGTCCACTGCTCTTTGGTCGTTGTTGGTGAGGATCCAATCAGGAAGGCAATGTCTACTGGATAACTACGTTCTGAAAATGAAAAGCGAAATGACATGTGACTGCAAGTAATATAGATATATTGTAAGTATTTCGTACTAACTGTGTAGTTCATTTCACGCCTACTAGGCGTTTTCGTAAAAGCCACAAAAAAGAGGTTTTTTAGCGAAATCGCTCTTTCACTATAAACAGCATCTAAGAGATTTCCAACTGCTGTTGGCGTTGTCTCTAATTGATCAAACCATTACCATGGACGTCTGGCCCATATTATTGTTTAAAATAAAACAAAGAAACATTTATTTATTTATTTATTTATTTATTTATTTATTTATTTATTTATTTATTTATTTAAGGAGGTTGGTATCTGAATGCAAAACAACATTGAGAGATGGCAAGAAAGGCAACAAAAAAATTATCTTATACACACCACACTTCTGCATTGGAACAAAGGCAATTACCATTTATCCGTATCAAAAAGTTATTAGTCAAGAAGTTGAAGATGCAGAATTGTTTTCGCCCAGTGTTTGGTCCTTACCTCTGACTTGGCTCTTAACTTTACTGGTGATCTTAGCAGTTATAGCAGGGGCTTCTTCGTCGGATGTGACAACAAATACATTCTCATCATCATCACCAGACGCTATGTCCCGCAGGTCATCTACATTGATTTCATCTTCTGGTTTGGTGGACAAGGCAAGCACTTCCACATCTTTGTCTTTTACTTTTTGTGCAGCACTCGCTAAAGGAGTAAATGGCTCGTCCTTAGTCTGGTCTCCATCTGTCACCAACAGCAAGAACTTGAAGGAAAATTAAAGACAGGTTTGTTGACAGGCATACATGTACTAAATTGGATATTCCTGATAAAATATTGAGTTAAATAGATAAAACTAAATAAAAACATATTTTCACCACGAAAAATGTGTTCACTTTCTACTTATACAACACCAACAAAATCAGTTTGGAAAGAACTTCATTTAACTGAATGAATAGGCAGGCCTCCTGTAAACTCTTTACCACCCACTCGTTTTCACAATAAACACTATCGTTAAGGATCTGGTTAAGTCCTAAGCACCCTTACGAGGGCATAACGTAGTAAAAAGACTCTCCAGAGCTTCTGTAAAAGGGACGTGGTGCTAAAAACAACGCTGTTTTGCGCAAAGCATGCCCTATTCGCGCAAAATAAGACCATCCAGCAGACTTGACCAACTAATTTGAGGTGACAAGGCAACGCATGAGTTTTGTTACTCTAGGCTTGGCGCTATTAAAACAGATACCTTCGAAGCTTCCTCTCTCATTCCATTTTCCTCGGTAAACATCTCCTCAGCTGCCTTTTCCAGGCCACGATCCAGCCTCGTTGAATTCACTTCTTCGTATGGAATCTGAGAAATACGACTTTTGACCTCATTCAAGTTGTTTTCTGAACCTTTAAGAGCATTGAAGGTCAAGGCTTGTTTGGTAAGACTGCCCACTGTTGAAACAGCGAACTGCGTACCCCTCGGCGATACAGGAAATGCATCCACCATGGAGTTAACGTCATCAAGAATTGAAGACCATTTCGATGGTGTAGTTTGTGGTGAGGATGCAATTAAAATGCCAATATCAGCAGCAGCCGTCAAATCTGTTTAAGCCAGAATATAATAAAATAAAAAAGTACGGAGTCAATTACAGAATCGCTACAGTGAAACGCTTCATCTCATGCAGTGGAACAGCAATGGTAACAACCCCACCTTAATTATCACTATTTCGGTGATGACGTTAAGTATATGGATGGGGTTGGGTTGGAAACCTGTTTCTCTTGGTGGAGCTGTTTATGGTGATGGTCCGGGAGTTATTGCTGGTTAAGCTGATGATTATGGTGTTGGTGAGTTTAGAGTGATCATTGAAGTGACGGTAGATGTAATGGCAAGGGTCAAGGTGAGCTAGATAAAACTAAAATGGTGATGTGGCTCTAAAGGGCTAGTGGAAATGTGTGCTTCCTTGGTGCTATTGCTGATGACGCCAATGTTATTTGAGATGGTGATGACGGTTATGATGGTGGGGATGAGGGTAATAATCATTGAGGACTCTTGAGTTTGTGGGTGCTAGTGAGGATGAAGATGGGTTTAACAGATTTTAACATGTAGTGATGTTGACAATAACGATTGTGGTGATTATTGTCGCGATGGTCATGGTGATACAAAATCAGTGTCGAAAAAGAGAGTGAGCGTGATATTTACCTTCGCAAGAGTGGCACTCACCGGATTCAGGGATAGGGTCTTTGACATATTCATTGACAGTATCAGCTATTCTACTTCCAGTGCTCGGTAATTGATCTGCTGCAATTATGTAAACATTGGAGGGGCTGGATGTTGTATCTTCCAGATCCTTTTGATCAACAAGGGGCTTGATTCCGACTGAGTAGACTTTGATGCCCTTGTCTTTGAGCCCCTGGAGGCCTTACTGAGAATTGCTTGATCAGTTTCTTTAGATGTTGTATTCAAAGATACCAGAATAAGGACCTGTAAAGTCACAAGGAAATGATAAAAAATATTGCCATGAGCTCTTAAGATGGTTTTCAAACCGAAAAAACTATACTGACTTTCTAAAACCTGAAGCTCTTACCTTTAGAACTCCCGGCCTGGTACCACCCTCTGCAGTGAACAGCTTTTCATCAGCTAGTTGCAAGGCTTTGTCAATTCTTGGTTTGCCAGTCATCGGCGTCGCAGCGTCCATCAAACTCTTCACAGCATCCTTGTTCAACAATGGCTCTTGCAACTCATCGAATGGGAAAACTATTGTTGCATTGGCCCCATATGTGATGAGGCCGACGTGAGCACCATTTGGAGAAATATCCAGACCACCGATGATAGAGTTGGTAAAATTGGATACTTGTTTTATGATGTCAGGTGTTGTGGCATAATCTAAAACCAATGCAACATCGATTCCACCAGATGGTACTGAAAATAAAAGAAGCGTAGAACCATGTTTATTATCAATATGCAAGGTTATTATGTAAAACAGGTCACGAAAATCTAACGTTTTAAAAGCCACAGGCCAAATATCTTTCCGAGTTACGTTCCGATTTATTTTATTGAATAATTTTCGAAATCATAATAAATAAAAACAACAGATTTTATGGCACGCGAACCTTAATAAACTCAACTCTATCCATGAAAATCAAGCTAACGTTGAGTTGAATCTTCAAATAAATACGCGCATAATGCATTTCATTGAATTGTAAGACATAAAAATGTGGTCATCAGAATTAAGTGGTCATCAGAATTAAAAGGCATAAAAAGCAATAGAAAACAAACTTAACAAGAGGCTACAATTAGCCTTAACTCGGGCTTGCAGAAAACAGCATTGTATCCCTAATTTAGCGCTAGACAAAAGAATAGAGAGAAGTCTGTCTTTCTCACATCGGAAGCGTTGCGCTTAGCTTGTGTTGGAGTCTATTTCTTAAGACCCCTATCAATAGATATCCCCCTAAAATTACAAACTTGCTTTACAGCTCAACCATTGAGAACAATAATTGTAACACTTGTAAAAAAGAAGAAGAAAAAGAGAAACGAAAAAAAAAGCTCGCGATATATGCCAATAATAGATATCGAACCCAGGTTAGCTCAGTCAGAGGCAGGAACAATGACCTCTTGGCCACAGAGGTTCATCGCAATGTAAAATAGTGTATGATAAAATAGTGTATTGATTCCAAAAAACTAAGCACACTTGTTTTCACTTCGATGGATATTTTTTTGAGAAAGAAAGCGCTTATCGAACGATGTAGTTTTATTTCGCATAAACGTTAATGGAGTCTCGGTGAAATGTGAGGAGAAAAATAATCAACAGAGTGAAACTGTTTACAAATACGTCAATGCAGGGTCATTTGAAACATAAAGGCCCGTTTAAATGGTTTCAACATTTGACCAACATTCATTCAACAAAATTTGAGCGAATGTTGGGCAAATGTTGGAAGCAAAAACAAAGTTGTGCGGAGGCCGTTCAAACGGTTCCAACATTGCGCTAACAAAGGAATCAACACTTTGAGAAATTCGATTGGGAGGAACTAAGAACTAGAAATCAGACTCTACCGTCCTGGTAAGCATAAATTGAACATGCGTGTGCTCTCCAATTGTTGAACGGAGTGTTCAAACGGCTTCAACACCATTCAACATTTTCGAGACAAAGGAAAAGTTGAATCGATGTTGAATGAAAGTTTAAACGATTTAAATTTCATTCAACACGCTTTCAACAAGCTTTCAACATTTTTTACGCTTTCAACAATGTTGGATGACCTGTCCAAACGTACCCGACATTTCGTTCAACAATGTGTTGAACGCATGTTGAAGCAAATGTTCAAGCCGTTTAAATGGGCCTTAAGAAAGCCGAACGTTTCTGCGGTCAGTTTCAAGTCACGCAACTAAAAACTAATCGCTTATCATTCAAAAACTTATGTGCAGAAATTGAGATATTGTGGAAAAATAGTAAATAAACTGCCTGTCAAAGTCTCAGGGGTGTATGATATCCCGTACTTGAGTTATTCAACAAAATGTACTACCTCTTAATGGAGCGGACACGGGGAAACACGGCAGTCTAATTAAAAACATCTGGAGGTAAGTTCGGTCATGTTAAAAGCTTTCTTCTCGCAGTTGAACTCGCAAACATTCGTATGGACACTTCTTTTAACATATTAATTGTTCAGACTTCAAAGACACAAGGTGAATCGACGTTTTCCGATACGTGACAACAGGCATCATTCATCGGTTCGTGTCTGTTTCTTTCCAGTGTATATCCATAGACCCCTATAAACATATATCCCTTGAAAATTGCTTTACAGCTCAACCATTTATAACTTACAATAATTATAACACTTGTAAAAAAAACATATTTAAAAAAGAAGATGAAAAAAGGGACGAAAAAAAAAAAAAAAAAAAAAACAGGTATACGGGAATCGAACCCGGAACATCTGCATCACAAGCGGTAAAGATGATCGCTAGGCCACGGTCATTCAGCATAGCTAATGAGGTAAAAATAGTTTACTTATTCCAAAATAACCATTATTAGTTAGCGCTTGCGCAGAAACGCCGGAAGTGAGCTTTGTGGATGAAACTCGACGACGACAAAGAAGAATAAAAAGAAGAACGGACGGCATTTTAAACCTCGGGCGCTCTACGCAGCCCGAGTAATTAGTCTCAAAAGCTACAAAATTATTCAAGCATACGTTGTTGTCAGGATATTATTATTCACTCCCAAACGAAAATAACTACATATTGCACAGTTATTACAGTACAAATGAGTAGGGTGATGAGGTGCAATATAAGTTTAGGCTTTGGAAAAGTTCTCTATATTGTGTAAATATTCAAGGAAGAATGAACACAAAGTGCCAGTGACTATTATGAAAAGAATGCGAATAATTACTAAATTCTAAAGTTTTATACTGAGCGTCAGCATGTCTTACCACACTGAGGCCATCCTTTTGTTCTTGTTCCAGATACTTCTGTGCCAGTGAAATCAACGCACCAGCAGTAATCCCATTCAGCTCCACATTGCACCTCTTCATAGCGTCCATCTGGTTTGCACTGTGGAACAAATCGCCCGATGTTGTAGTTTTCCATTGCCTGGCGGTACCTTTCCATGCAGACACTCTTTGTTGGATCTGGAGAAGAAAGTTCAAGTAAGGTTTGTACGTTTTGAAAGCCTCCCTCCAGAAGTTAGAAATTACGTCCATCTTGCCTTCAGTGCTGTTGTCTATTTACTAGTTCCCAACTTTCACCAAAAATACAATATTTTAGTAAAACATGTGACGATAAAGGTGGGTAATGTTTTCAGAAGATGACAAAACTGAAATAAGGCTTAAAAGACTAGCTCGGGTATCCTTCAGTACCTCATTTATCCTGAAAAGGACTCAAAATTATGATATAGTACCAAATTTCATTCAGTTCAAAATACATTTAGAGCAAGAATATTGCTTCTATTCGGTAGCTCTGAACAGCTTTACACCGTACACGTTGCTTTGAGCAGACGTTTATCCTTCCAAAGAAAATAATCAATTTGGCTAAATCATCAATAGCATTCAATAACTATTTCGTGTACATGCACATCATTAAACACTAAACATCATTACATTAATCTACGACAACATCCAAAATAAGCAGTTCAGTTTCAGATTGCAAAAGAGAGGAGATGTTTTAAGACTTGTAGGTTTAATTTTCACTCACCAACTTTTCCTTCTTTTGGAACAAGGCAGTTAGGTGTATCAGGGCGACTTGTCTTGGTTCCATAGATCTCATTGCCATCTTTGTCAACACAATAACAGACAGAACCTTGACACTGGATTTCTTCGAAACCACCATCATCTTTGCATCGTGGAATAAAACTACCAGGAGCTCTGTTTTCAAGAGCTCTCTCTCTTTGATCTTGGCATTTTGTTAGTCTGTCGCCTAACGATAAAGGAGTACATCAAAAACGTTTACGAAAATCATCATTTCCTTAAAAAGGGAAAAGGAATTATAGTTTGATGACTACTTGAACATTAACTCTTAAATAAAATGAAACATCTTCGATCGAATGGCCTTAGAGTTGTATTACTTGAGTATTTCATGAGTTGCATTTCACGTATCTGTGTTATAACAATGTACGTTTCCGTAATAAAACGGGTGTAACCATTCGACCAAAAGTATTCAGCACAGGAGCTCAATCTTTGGTGTCTTAAGGAGGCTCGAAAGGGTTTCTTACAGTTGATATGCATGTCAAAACAATTCAAGATTAATTTTTTTTTTTTTGCTGTAAGTCACTTACACAAATTGTAGGTTTCAATTGAGACAACTTCTGACGTCATGTGTGTTGTCATGGTACCCATACCTCTCTAAAGAATTTATCTTTAAAACTACCTCGGTGACCTATATTTTTTATCAGCGCTTTTCAAAGTTTGGAATATTATTTACTTTCTGTGAAATTTTAGAAAATTCTGTAGAGTGGAAAAGGAGATAGTTCGAAAAATAGCCTCTTAAGGATTAAAAAACATCTACTCTACAGATTTTTTTCTTAAATGTCTAAACTGTTAGATAAAGTTGAATGCTATTTGCATGAAACATTTCAACATAGGTCAGCGAGCAAATTTTTTAGATATATTGATAATCATTTTGCACCTTTTATTTCCGGTTCGTGCGATTTCGCGCAAATAATTATTTCCGGTCGCGCTCTTCATGTTACCGCTGACTTTATTCGCGCGAGTTGCGAGACTTATACAGACTCGAAATTCTATCGGACGCCATTGTCTCTCGTCGTGTCTGCTTACCAAGGCAATTAATAGAGGAATTGACAGGCTAAAAGTATATGAAATCAAAGCAAATTGTTCGTGGAAATAATTTAATATTGAGGAAATTATTCTTCTGTTAAATGAAATTCTCGACGATTTGGTTTGGTGACGCGAGAAGTTTCGAGACGATGGAGGGAGTGTCATAACTCCATAAAGACCGTTTATTCCAAGTTTGAAATTTCTTGAAGAGTACTGAAGGCCAAACCGGAGTCTGCCAACTACTGGATTGTTGTTAACTTTACAGAGCCATTCGGAAGGTAAGTGAGATTTCCGCTGAAGGTGTCAACAACTTCTTGTCATCGCTCAAGAACTGTTGCTTGTTGCAGGGCTTCGTTCGGTAAAGATGTTTTTCCACGATTCATAATAGTTTCAGCGTTTGGCTCGGGTGGCGGAGAAAACAGAATCCTTCCAAGTGCTTTCACGTCTTCCAATGCGTCGTGAGCGAAAAAATTCACAATTAAACAGTGCCTTATAAACACAGCCCAATTTGTTGTTCGCGAAGATTTCAAGGTGTTGTTCAGTTGACTTCGAAGGAATTTCAAAACTGGAAGACTTTCACAGAACAATACTTAAATTTCATGCAGCTGGTTGGAACATCTGCAGCCTCCGTTACGAAGAAGTCTTGGGGTATCAAACACTTAGGAGCTGTGCAGGATTTATGGTATTTGTACACTGCATATATCTGATCTCTCTCTCAAGTACAAACTATTGTTATTTATACAATGCAGGCCTTTTTTGACAAGTTATCCATTTTCACCAACTTATTTATAGTGTGAAGTGATTGATTACATTCAATTTCTGTACAGGTATATTTGTCAAGTTTTAAACTTTTTAAACTGCATGTATACTTATTTGTACATTGTAGTTGTTTGAGTTAAAATTTTTCATATAAAACAAGAGGCTACAATAAGCCTAAACTCGGGCTTGCAAAAAACAGTATTGTATCCCTAACTTAGCGCTAAACAAAAGAATAGAGGGAAGTCTCTCTTTTTTACATCGGATGCATTGTGTTTAGCTTGTGTTGGAGACTATTTCTTTAGACCCCTATCAACATATATTCCTCTAAAATACAGCTCAACCATTGAGAACAATAATTAAACGTTAATGGAGTCTCGGTGAAATGTGAGTAGAAAATTAATTAGCAGAGTGAAACTGTCAATCCAGGGTCATTTGAAACACAAGAAAGGAACGTTTCAAGTAAGGACAAGAAAGGACAGTTTCAAGTGACGCTAGTACATTTGTAAAAACTGATCGCTTATTATTCAAAAATTAAAGTCCAGAAATTGAGATATTGTGGGAAAATAGTAAATAAACTACCTGTCACAGTCTCAGGGGTGTGTGATATCCCGTACTTGAGTTATTCAACAAAATTTACATCTCAATGGAGCGGATACGGGGAACACGGCAGTCCATCTGGAGTTAAATTTTGGTCATGTTAAAAGCTTTCTTCTCGCTGTTGAACTTGCAAACATTCGTATAGACACTTCTTTTAACATATTAGTTGTTCAGACTTCAAAGACACAAGGTGAATCGACGTTTTCCGATACGAGACAACAGGCATCATTCTTGCTGTTGATATGAGATTTACACTTCCGAATCACTCGGCCGTGAAAGGTCAAACTCCCTTTGTCTGTAGTCTCTAATTTTTGGCGCTCCCCTCGCGTCGCGTCTCCTCGCAACTTCGCGCGCGCACGTGTCTTTCGCCCGCCCCACAATCCATCGCCAAAATTAGAGACTACTCGCAGTCTACTGAAGCAGAGACGAGAAAACACGGCAGTCCACCTGGAGTTAAGTTTACTCATGTTAAAAGCTTTCTTCTCGCCGTTGAACTTGCAAACATCCGCATAGACACTTCTCTTAACATATTGTTTGTTCAGACTTCAAAAGACACAAGGTGAATCGACATTTTCCGATAAGTGACAACAGGCATCACTCTGTTAAAAATAGTTAGCGCTTGCGCAGAAACGCCGGAAGGGAGCTTTGTGGATGATACTCGACGACGAAAAAGAAGAACCTTCGGTAATTTTAGACTCGGGCGCCGCGCGAGACACGGGCAGCCCGAGTAATTAAGCTTACATGTTCGTGAAGTTGAAGTTCCTTTTGAATGAACTCCTTGAGAAACAAAGTAATATTTACTTGTTAAAATGTAAATAAAAAAGCCGAGCTTCAGTAAAAACTGGATCCTTAAATTCATTGCTTACCATTTTCATAACTTGTCCAACCCTTTTGCTAACACCTCCATGTCAATAATTCGTGACGCGACTACATGCTACACGTACTTTCCGACTGTTTTCCTTGCCTGAGTCCTGTGTGTACATGTATGATGAAGTTTGGATTTTTTTAAATACGTTTATGACATTCAACAGCCAATGAATCGAAAGTATTTAAAGCCATGTGTAGTGTAGTGTAGTGTTGTAAAGTTTTAGGTACCATCTTCTACCGTCTTGTTTGTTGGTTTGTTTGCTTGTTTTTTGTGAGCTATAAAATCGTTGATCGCGCGTTCTTGAGCGTCATCCTCAAAACGACGCTTCTTTGCTGACTTTCTTGCCCGAGTCATCTTGTTGACGGAAAGTACACTGTTCTCAACGCTCTTTTTAGAAGCAAAATTCCCCTTTTTATTCCGCAAATAGCCGCATTCAGCTTCAGAAGACAGATTTACTTTTTCATTTGAGGCCGCCATTGTTGTTTACAACTCCCACCGATCGCGCCTCGTAACTTCGCGGGAGGATCGCGCAAGAACACGCACGGGATACATCCATTTGGATCCACTCTTCGCGCGGTCAAAAAACCCTTTCGAGCCTCCTTAATAATCTCTCAAATTAAATAACAACACAGTCAGTGCACTAAGTACACAATGTCTTTCTCAGCTCGTCAATAAATACAAAGGAAAAGCAAAGGTGCCCATACGTAACACTAAGCTTTTACTAAGAAAAATTGTTAGTCCAGTCTTGTACTCATGGTTAACCAGAAAGCTGCTTTTGAAATTTGAAAGTGTTTGCCAATAAAAAAAATTACCTGATGTCACACACTGCCTCTTTCCGCTACCCTGGTACCTGGGACTTCTTGTCCCTGGCTATCAACACACCAGCAGATACCGCTGGAGGCATCGCATTGTAAGGGTTTATATTTGCCATCAGTGTCACATTTCGGGGAAAAGCGGCCAGGAAGGATTGAGCCAGTGTACCCTTCTGCATTTAGACGTTCCATTAAGCACGGCGTTAGACCAGCTGAAGATATAAACGAAATTAGATGAGTGATGCACGTTTGGTCGAAAGCAGACTAATCGGTTTTTAAACAACTGGGATCTCACATACGCCAGACTAATTAAAAACAAAAAAAAACTAAAACAACCTTCGACAAAAGAAAACCACAACTATCACAATCAGTAGTGCCGTGTTCTTGTACAAATATTATAAATATCTTTAGAAAATCGCGCGTTACCAGTTGGAGGACAGCTTGGCTTTCCTTGCGTTCTTGTTCCCCTGATTTCGATATTGTTATAATAGACACACCAACATTCTCCAGTGGCTGTTGAGCACTGTATATCATCATAGCTACCATCTGCTTTACACTGTGGCACATATCTCTTCACCATGAGGTCTTCTCTGCGAAAGTTAAGGCTGTCGTCTCTTTGCTTTTGGCACTCTGTGGGACGGTCTCTCAACACTAAACCATCAAGGAAAATGTTAGAACTGTAGTGACAACGTATTCAGATTTCTGTCTGCTAGTCTGGAGTGAAATTAGTATTTGTCCTTTATCCGAGTTCGTTTCCCTATTGCCACTTGAATTCGACTTTCGCTTGCGCTGTAGTGCCGGTTTCAGTAGACCTGCACCTCTTTGAAATGTTTAATCTCACTGGACCTTTATAGGCTGCACCTCTATTGTTTAGGGCTAGCTTCCATTGTTTTTATTCTTTGTTTATTGCTTTTTGAACCAGTCTTGTGAGGTCTTGCAAATGGTGCACGTCGCCCCTCGGTTTACGTAGTTAGAATGTTAGGAAATGTAATGTAAATGAATAATTTTGCAATTCTTAACTTTCAGAGGGTTACGGGGAGGTTCATACCGCCCCTTTGAACCCTATCTTAAACGCCAATCTAAACTTTAATAAGAGTCCTTTCTCTTTCCACTCAAGTTAAACAGCGCGATAGCCTATTCAAACACATACAGTACTTTAAACCACTCCAAAAAAAAAGCAAAACAAAACTAAACAACATCAAAACCAAAAACAAAAAGCCGACGTTTTAGTTTCGTGGACATAAACACAAAAGTTAAAATTCGGCAAAATTGCAGTGACAGTGGCCAAGAAAAGATCAGCAAAAAATCCTCCATCACTTTACCTTCTTCAGAACAGTCCGGAGCACTGTTGGATATAGTAGTGTTCCAGTAAACATTGCCATTGCGATCTGAACACCAGCATCGTAATCCCCATACATAACCACATTGTACTGACTTGTAGTTTCCTTCCCTGTCACACTCTGGGAATGCGATGTCTACTGTTCCAGATACAATCAATCTCTCTCTGTCATAAATACAATCTTTTAGCCCATCTACAACCAAGCAAGATAAAGCAGAATTAATTATCTCAACCAATCTTAAATTACTTGAAGCCTGGTTTTCATATGTCGGGAAAATCCCAGACGGTAGGGGATTTCACTATTTCCCGACCATCCCAGATAGATAACGACCACCGCAGAAATCTGGGACGCATCGGCAAAATAGAAACCTTCCCGATTTTCCCGATTTGTCCCCGACCATCCCAAACGATCCAGTTTTCATTAATCGGCAGAATCTGGGTCGGTCGGGAAATAGTGAAATCCCCGACCGTCTGGGATTTTCCCGACATATGAAAACCAGGCTTTATGAGCTGTAACTGCCCCTGTAATATGATATGTGGGATGATATTTTCATTCATTGCCGAATTTAGTCTGAACGAGGAGGGACGTGAAACGTATTTTGCAGGTGGGATATGAAGGCCAGATGAGGATGAAAAACAGTCATTCACGCTACCGTATTCAATTCCTTCTACATCAGTGTTTTCTGACGCGGTACGCCTCTCGTTATGTTCACTCGTAAAGAGGGAATATTATTGTCATTGTTATACACACAGTTGTCTTCACGCAAACACCAGCTTTGGAAAGAGTAAACTGTACAATAAGATTAACTACAAAATAAGACTGAAGTCGACTTCTCTGAAAGTAGCCAAAGCTTCTCACTGGCCGCCACTAATTATTAAAGGGCAATGACAAGACTAGACTTCCTATGTTATACTATGACTTACCAACATTCCCAATACGATTCATTGTTGATAGATCCGAATCTATGAACAATCTAAAGTACTTTGAATTTGACCAAATCTTGGCCACTACCCATAGCACAAACATCAGACACAAACCTTTTTCGGGACAACTAACTCGTCCTTTTCTCCTTGTTCCTGGCATTTCTCGCCCAAGCGAATCCACACACCAGCAGTAGCCGGTGGTAGAGTAGCACTGCATTCTGTTATATTGGCCATTGGCGTCACATTCTGGAGCAAATCTTCCAGGTGGTGGATTCCCTAATGGTCCTAATGCTTTTTTCTGTTCTTTTAGGCACTTAGTCAAGTCAGCTGCGCAATTAACAAAGAAAGCAAGTGTTTATTTGACAAATACTAGGTGTCGAATCTGTTATGCTCATGGACAAACAGGACAAACTTTCTGGTGATTTAATCTTGAATATCATCACGTATAGTGGGAGATCAGGCTGGTGCAAAACTGTTGTTCCCATGACACAAATGAGAATATACTTTTTTACTCAGCTCCCCATTCGTATAATACTCTTTAGACGCGGAAGCACTCCATCCTAACATTTGTATTGTACCGATTTCCTAGCCAGGAATTGTTCAGTAAAGCAGAACTGGCAACAGTTTTGAATTGAGTTTAATGCATTTGGTAACGGAAATTTCCACACTCTTACCCTGATTCAAAGTAAGCTTGGTGACTATCCAGAAAGCAGCACTCTTTCAATAACTGTGGAACTTCTAGGCACTCATAACGAGTATTTTTATGAGGGCACCTTCTGACAAAATTGACAATATGTTTTGGGCTCTAGCTGCTCTACTCTTTTATTCGAAAAAGCAGCGATTCAAATGTTCATAAAATTATCCCAGCTTGTTAGACAACTCACCCATCAGACCACAACTTGGTATCCCAGCGGTCCTTGTACCTTGCTTTTCAATTCCATTCTTATCGACACACCAGCAAACACCAATGGATATGTCACATTGAACAACATCGTATCCTCCATCTGGACGACATGTGGGTACAAACTTTCCAGGGGATGGTATTCCTTTCCACCCGAGAGCCATTTGGCGTTCCTTCTGACACATGGTAAGGCCAGCTGTGGGTGTATTAAAAACAACATGATTAACAATGCTACTATAACGTAATTATAGCATGGAAGCATTTAGCAAGAGTTTCACGATGCCTAAACCATGACAACGCCATCGCGTGCGTCATCGTATCCATTCAGCATCAGAGTTTAGCTTTCACAAAATGGAAAAATCACAAAATCAGCAGCAAATATCATGACTACTATTTCAGTCAGGGTTGTTAATCTCACATATTCCAATTTTCAGACTGCTGCCTCTACCAACAAAGGTAACCTCGCATGGTGTCGCAAGTTCTTTACTAACAATTTACTGCATCAAGGAAAGGCAAGACGTAGGAAGCGCTGTGCTCCTTAAAGTGCTACTATAACGAAATTTCCACCTATCTAAGCCATTTTTATGAGAACAAGAAAGCTGTTTACTATTTTCAAATATCTCTTTTTGTTCCAGAGATATTCAAGTTTTTAAAATACCGTATGCAAATTAACTTAGTGATGACGTCATAAACTCAACCGAATGATCAATGAAAGACATCTCAGCTAATTTGTATCAGAAATGATTGATTCTTTGTAGTAAGATTCTACTAGATGTGCTCCGCGATATGAGCTCACCAGTTGTGTTACCATGGAAACACGTTGATATTAAGGGCTTTGCTTACCACATTTGGCGTTCTATTTTGCTATTTGCCATTTGGTGCCTTATCTGCATGATCCAGCAAGCACATAAATGTGTTAGATCGAGTTCGTGGCCTTATTAAATGTTTTTCGAGCTCAAAATCACTAAAATATTGAAATCAGGTTGGAGGGGACTGGAAAAGAGTGAGTTGCCATGGGAACCAATGGTGTGTTGCTTGTAGAGCTATTAGCCTACCAAGTGTCAATGGTCTCCCTCGCAAATTGACCGAGTAAGCTCTATTTGTTTACTTGATATTAGTTGAGTCTATGACGCCATGAATAATCTCATTTGCATATTTTACACTTTTTTCAAACTTAAATATCCCCCGTACAAGCCTGAATTTTTATCTAGATTTATTTTCGCTACTGATTAAGTAGTGTTCATAACTGCGATTATTCACATATTCATTAAATATCTCCAGAACCAATGCAGATATTTGCAAACCGTAAAATGCGTTTTTAATATTTCCTGGAATTCCATGTGATAAACCTAAATATTCTGGGGGTAAAAATTTGATCATAGTAGCACTTTATGATCGGCAATATTACTCTAAAAGAAACAAAAAGCCAAAGTTGTTAGGATAGTTACCCATAGGTCCACATTTAGGCTTTCCTGACGTTCGTGTCCTAGGCATCTCTCGACCATACTTATCCACACACCAACAGAATTGTGTACCTCTGTGGCATTGCACTGGGATGTATCCACCATTAGCGTCGCATTTCACCATGGACGACCATGGTCGCATTGGTCGAAGAAACTGTTGAGGTAACTTCATAGAGACCACTGGTTGTAAACGACTGATTGTTCGTTCTCTTTGGCATATAGTTTTCACCCCTAAGGAGAGCAAGCAATAAATATATATAATTTTTTTTTATTTATTTCTAAAATTGTGAAATTGCAGTTATGGTAAAACCTTATGGAGAACATTCTAATCACAACACTGCTTGTTAATGTCTACGGTTGGAAATTAGAGATTACGACAATGCCATGTAATTTGCCATAACAACGTGCAAAATATCATATGGACAGATCCCTGCCAGCACTGGAACCAAACTGGCCTTCGAAATAGGAAGTGATCCCACAAAGAGTTGTTTATCTTTCTGTACAGCACCTGCGGAATGTTGGCAAAACGGAGCATCCCATTCCAAGAAGACGAAGCACATGAACTATACTAATACATGATTACAATTAAATGAGCAAATTAGAAATTCTTCGTGAGTAATACCTGGTATCGATGTGTCTGGACAAGACGACTGCGGAATTCCGTATGTCCTAGTACCATACAGCTCATTTCCATACTCATCAACACACCAGCATATTCCCCGGTCACATTGTATGGACTTGTACTGCCCATTACCAAGGCACTCAGGCTGAAACTGGCCAGGTCTACCAGATGCATAAAGTCTATCGATCTGGCATGCAGTTAAATTGGCTGCCAAAAAAACCATAATCGACGTGAGAAACTACATCCGTAACAACTGGCAACTGGTTTTTGTTTCTGTAAAAATAAATTTGTTCATCCTTCCTGCCTGTGGACTAGACCTCGCAATGAGTTAGAGCTGCTCTAAACTTTTGAGACTACAATAATACGAGTCTCTTTATGCTAAATAGCATATACATTTAACACTATGAGGCTCCCAAACCTGGATCAGAGCAAATAATCTTGTCTGTTGAGCGAGTCCTGGGAATAGGTTCGCCATTCTGATCAACACACCAGCAGTATTCCCCGGATGGTGCACACTGGACAGGCTTGAATTCTCCATCATCGGTACACTGTGCCACAAACACACCTGGTGTAGCTGATCCAGACCAAGCAAGGGCAGCAAGTCTTTCCTTCTGACAACGCTTGAGTCCAGCTGTTCATAATAAAAGGAAATACCATAAAAAAGGCAAGTAAAGGCACCAGTTACTTGGTTTACTGAACATTAACTGGCAGAGTAATGCCCAGGCCAGTCAATATTATGACTCTCTCTCTCTCTCTCTCTCTCTCTCTCTCTCTCTCTCTCTCTCTCTCTCTCTCTCTCTCTCTCTCTCTCTCTCTCTCTCTCTGTAAGGAAAATATGAATTACGACTATAAATAAAATAAAAAAGCATAAAAGCACGGGGCCCGTTCTTCTTTGAAGCTTTTATCGGCTATGACCATTACTTCGTCCCCTTCCTTATGCATTTGAGAAAAGGGGGTGGGGCTGTATGAGTGTGATGGTATTTCCAAGACACTGCTGATAAATGACCCGAGTTTAATATATTGCTTTTTGTTACAGTTCACTAACATTGAGTAGGAGCAGTGGTCTTACATCAGGCATTTGAATTACCGCCACTGCACAAGTTTGATAGAATGCAAATTGTTCTCTTTCACAAGACAAAAATTGTTCCAGAACTGGTATAAATATTTCTAATATGAAATCGCTCAGCAAAATTATAAAAAAGTGCTAAGAAAAAAAAAGTGCTGACCATCTACACCACAGTAAGGCGCTCCTTTGGTTTTAGTCCTTGGTAATTCATTTCCATATCGATCCACACACCAACATTCTCCAAGTGATCCACATTGCACTTTGCGGTAACCACCATAACTGTCGCAAAGTGGTATGAAGCGAGTAAACTGAAACAGAGTCTGCTGAAATAGTGCACCTTCGCTGCTTTCCATTTCACAAACAGTCTTCTTTTCAGCTGCATAAATTAAAAAAAAAACAGGCTCACATCATCATACGGTTTGCATGTGTTACACTGAAACCAAATGATCCTGATGAGGACAACAAATTACTTATTTCATCAAGCCAGTATCTTCGTTTGTTTGTTTTAATTTGATCTTCTCCTCGTTCTACTTGAAATATAATCCTGTAAGGTTTAAATCTTTGATTTCAATAAGGAGCTGCTTGTTTTGAAATGTTCTTACACTTACACTTCTAACAGACACAACCATCTCATCACAGCATTCTTTGTTTTTACCTTAATTTGGCTCATTAAGCAAGGCAACTAAGATAGGCCTCCAAAAGACAACTGGTTTGCACTTCATTAAGGTAAGTTCCAATATTACGCACAAGAGTATACACGATACTTAACCTAAAGTGGTACAAACATAACTGCTCCCGCACATTCCCTACCTAAATCAGTACAGTTTGGTTGTCCCCTCATTTTGGTACCCCAGATTTCATTTCCTCTCTCGTCTACACACCAACAGTATCCAGTAGACTTCTGGCACTGTACAGTCTTGAAACTCTCATCTTGATTGCAGTCAGGAGAAAAAACAATGGCGACATCTGCAGACCATGCACTAGCTTGAACTTGATCCTTTATGCACAGGCTTGCTTCATCTTCAAAATTAAAAAAAAGGCAACGATGATTTACGATTTATTAATGCTGTTAGGATCTTGTAAAATGTGAACGCAAATTTAACAGTTGCGAAACGAATGGCTGAAAAGGGAGTCTATGACTTTTGAACCCATGACCTTTCCAGTACTGGTGTCGAGATCTATCAAGTGAACTAGGAAGCTAACCGCGAGATTGTTATGATGGTCAAAAGCATTTCATTATATGATTTTCATATTCTGGAATGTATTTACCATTGAAGCAGCCATTTACCGCACTTTGTGGTTTCTCATGGCGCGTTTGCCATAATGCCATGTTGGAGAAAGCCCAATGGAAATTAAGGGTTTCATGAAAATACAGTTGTATTTCAGGTGGTAAACATATCACGGATAAATCTTGGAAGGCACGACAGCTGACCTAAAATTTTTCTGAATTCCAAATAACTACGCAGACATAGTTTGGAATCAAGGAAGTAAGCAACAGAACGTGACCATTGGACATCTTCCCTAAAACTTCTTACCTGGGAGATTGGAGCAGTTTGGCTTGCCTCGAACCCTGCTACCACTGTAAATGTTGCCATCGCTATCAGTACACCAGCAGAATCCAGATGATGGGTGGCATTGAACTTGTTCATATTTTCCATCAGTTGTGCATTCTGGAATGAACAGTCCAGGGACTGCAATATCGTTCCAACCCAAGGCAAACTGGCGTTCACGCAGACAGCGCGGGAGTTGACCTAACAACGAAATGGAAAATATATAAAAACAAACTGTTTTTTCAGGGTTATAATGGAGCTAGTAGACCAAACATGCGATGAGAGCTTTATTATTTCTGTAATGTAGCTTCTTAGTGTGAATAGAACCTACCTTCTTTGTAACACAAAGGTGGGTTTCCACGCTTGCGTGTTTCACGTATTTCCCTCCCATTCTTGTCTACACACCAACAGAATTCAGTTGAGCCGTGACACTGAAGACCTTTGTACTCTCCAGTTCGCTCGCACTGTGGCAGAAATCGACCAGGAGGAGGTACTCTATCAAGTCCAAAGGCCTCAAGACGGTCCATCAAACAGGGGTCAGTCCAGCTGGTGAGTTAAAAGAGTTATTAGGTTCGGCCGTCATCGAAAATGATATCTACACTGCCTAATTATCCGAAGGTCGCTGGTTTTGGCTCATCATTTAGTCCAAAGAGCTCCACTTGGAAGTTTATTTAGCTATATCCAAGGAAACTGGGTCAGATGGATTTCTTTACCACAAGTAGAGTGATGCACTAAATTATCGACGTGTTGTTGCATTAATTCGATAAAGATAGTTGGTCAGGCTAAGGAATGCGTCTGTTTCCCAGAGCTGACTACGCACACCGCCGATTTTCACCTTTGAAGTACTACCTTGAAAAATTAATTGTCAAAGCCTTCCAAAATAGTCAATTTGAAAATTTTTCATGTTCTTTCAAGAAATCTAAATGGCTGGGGTGCGCTATGTTGAGAAACTAAACTGGCTGTGACAAAAGGGTAAAGGAATTTCAGTACATTACAATGTCATTTTGCTAAATGATATTTTGAGGCACCTATTCTCCACTTCTAAAACCTGACTTAGGTATTTTTCTTCCTTTACTTTGGCATGTACTTAGAATTTCCTGAGAAGCATACCAGCATAATCACACAATGGTCGCCCTCTCTGTCTTGTTCCCTGCCATTCATTCCCATTCTGATCGACACACCAACAGTATCCGGTCGAAGGATGACACTGGACACGTTCAAAGGAGTTGAACTTTGAACACATTGGGATGTAATGGCCAAAAGGAAGGTCAGCCTGTGAGAGATCCATTCTCTTCTTCTGGCACAAAGTGGGCGTGGATTCTGTAATCAACAGAAAAAGAGTAACGTGCATCAGCGGAAGTGGAGACCATGGCCACAATACAAGACATTGACTAACGCTGTAGGTTTTTTAATACGGTTGCTTCCGAGAAATCATGAATTCCCAGTATAACTGAGATCTTCCAGAGATATCTCTATGTATACTCCGGTTTAGAAATCAAAGGCTATAAGTTACAACTGACTCTGAAAATGGATTGCAAACCATTCGCGGGTATAGAGTTATGATTCCTTTGTTAGAAAACGTTACTTTTTAATGAAACCTCCAAACTAGAAGCATGACACTTGCATTACATTTTAGGCATGATGTCCTCGAAGGCTGGAATCTAAGTATAACAGCCCTCTACAAAAAAACTAGCCTTCATTCTATCTGTTCCTCTTATTTCGCCAGTCATTTTCAATATCGTAATTTGGGTTGTAGATTTTCATGGTTGCTTATGCAGAATATATGCCTAAGCGTTATGCGCTGGTCAGCCGATTAACAAAAGTTCAACGTGAATGAAGGAGAGAAGGATCGAGTGAAATCAGCTTCACACCTACAACTCGGAAATGGCATAGCCATTTTCGCACTTAACAAACGAATGTGCCAAATACCAAGACCAAAAGGATAGGCATACATGAGATTTGCAGGACTAACTCCAAACTGAAGCGATACTTTAAAACAATATACTTAGGACGGCTTTTACTTTGTCTCCTTTTTTACTTTTAGTACTTTTAAACAGAAACTCAAAGCTGAACTTCTTATTCAAGCCTGCAAATAAAAGTTTTGATATATTTTATACACATGCGTTAAGTTAGTTTAATTTTATATGTAAACTTGGATTCGATTTTCCTATTGTTATTATTCATTAGTATTATATACAGCTCAGATATGTGAGGCGCATTTGAAAATTGTATAGTTGAATTTGCGCCATATAAATAAATATTATTATTATTATCGCTTCATGCTCTGATAACCTCAGTCTGGGTCGTGGGAGGGAAAAGAGTGACAACAACTAATCTCTTAACTGAACCAACTCTGGGTGTCTCAAATGCCAGCATTGTTTTAACAGAAATAATGCCCTTCATCGCCTTGTGGAGAAGAGTTCAGAATTACAGTACTAACCAGTATCGTTGCATTTGGGCGCCCCTTCCTGTCTTGTTTCATAAAGTTCATTGCCAAACTTGTCGACACACCAACATTGCCCTAAGGCGGTATGGCACTGCACCGGATCATAACTTCCATCCTCATTGCACTTTGGTATGAATTTGTCATTAGACCCTTGAACATCTAATGCCAAAGACCTTGCTCTTTCCAAAAGACACCTGGTTGGTCTGTTTCCTTTCTGGGGTACAATTCCTGTCACTGTTCTCAGCAATGATAAAAAGATTACGAGTTACGAACTAAAGAAATTAACCCAAGTAAACCGATGGTTAGAGGCTGCTAATAGGATCAATGCAACATGGGGAACGACTACATGACGGCAGTTTAATCTGTGGTAAGTAAGGACCATTTCAGGAAGACGATCACAAGCTTTTCCCTGTACGACTTTCCGAAAAACTGACACGCACTTGCATAGGATTTCACCGACACTAACTTAAAGAATCAGTGTTGATCTCAGTTTGTAAACAAACGGAGGCATTGCTTCAGAAGCAGCTTTCGAGGGCTGACAGTTGGCTGAATGTTCATTACTTACAAAGGCAATAACCATCCGGCTTGCCACTTTCTACACGCGTTCCTGGTATTTCTTTTCCATTGTTTCTTACGCACCAACAAGGACCTTCAGGTCGCAAGCACTGCACGGGATTGTAAGAGCCATTTGTATAACATTCTGGAACGAAAACACCATCCTTTGGTTTGCTGTCCCATCCAAGAGCAAGTCGTCTTTCTTTCTGGCACATAGACAGTGGTGCTAATTGAAAAAGAGGAATGAAAGCGATTGTTGACCCTACCAATTCCTTCAGCACCAATACTCCCCCCGTTTCTCTCTCTAAAGCTCAATAAATGAAGAACCCAACGTAACCAGCAATAAAACGTCTGTTACAATATATGCCTGCCATGACTTTCGTTAATTTCTTGCCTTAGTTGGAATATGTTTGGCTAAAGGTAGTATGGGTGACTAGTGAACTTGGCCGTCTCCGATTCAAGCCTTCCCTCTTACAACTACCAGTATATCTTTTCGCCTTTCTCACGTCGCTTTTCAGTATTCCTACGTACTCTACTTTATCACTTAGAACCTGCCATACCTGGCTGTGGGATGCATGATGCCTCGCCTGAGGCTCTGGTTCCCGGTAACTCTTTCCCATCTCTGTCGACACACCAGCATATGTCTCCTTCACTACCGATTCGCAGACACTGCATTGCTTCATATGATCCATCTTTCTTGCACTGTGGTTTGAAACGAGAAGCAACAGCCTGTTTGGTGTATCCCGTAGCACGTCGCAATTCCTTCAGACAAGGTGACAGTCCAGCTAAGAAAGAGAAAAAAATGATAATTGCATGCTCATGTCACTCCAAGTAAACAACTCAAGGACTAAAATACCAAATTAACAAATAGATTCCACGTTGACGTGCGAATACCAGATGACATCACAATGTGGTAAAAACACACAAATGGCACAGAGACATGTTCAGTCTAAAGGTATGGCAAAATGAAGCTTCAACCACCCAGTCGTCAACTTGGAAGGCTTATTGTTTTGTTTCATGTCGTACAATTTTTAACACCTAGGCCACATTGGCAAATGACCTGTCGGTCTAGAATTTATGTATAAGTATTATGTCTTACAGCAGATGAAGAGAAAGATTTCTGTTACATAGTAAAGCTTATGAAAAATGGGTATGCATCAACACATACTAAATCCAGCCTACCAGGTGGATCACAGTACTGTTTGTCTCCTCTTATCCGTGTTCCAGGTTCTTCATCTCCCATCTTGTTTACACACCAGCATTCTCCAACAGCACTGTCACATTGCATTCGCTCATATCCACCAGCAGGATTGCAACTTGGAATAAAGGGATTTTCATTTCCATTCTGTGGGGGGGTGGAAATGGCCCGCTGTTGTTCTTTGAGACATTTCGTTGGACCTGGATTTAATCAATCGGTTTTCAAGTTATTGTCTGAACTAGGTCATGATGATAATAGGAAATCAAGTGACTTGGATTCCCTGGTAACAGCAACAAAATTAACTTCTGCCAGCACAACTGATAATGTAAAACATATCAAAAACAAGAAATATACATATAGTGATGTTATGGTTGTTGAATTGAAAATGTTTTGTGGCGTACTAAATAATATATATTAGAGAGGTATCATCAAAATATTCATATTTTTACTGCCAGCGGCAAGAAAGTATGCTAATAAATGTTAAGACAATTTTTAATTTGGTACACATGTTTCCGATGAACTACATCCACCGTAAGTACAAGCAACAAAACCAATTGGTGGGCGTGATATAAATACAGAGAGCCAGTTGAGTATTAGCTACTCTGTTCTCTGCATTCATATCACACCCACTAATGGGTTTTGTTGATTGTACTGAAGAGGGATGTAGTTCAAGCCTTTTAAACATCCCCAATACCTTTCTTGTGACAGTTAGGTCTTCCTCTTACAGCAGTGGTCCAGATCATAAACCCTTCATTTGTGACACACCAACATTGTCCAGTGCTTCCCAAACATTGCACTTTTCTAAAGCTCCCATCTTCCTCGCACTCGGGAATGAATACACCAGGAGGTACAGGGTAACCAGGAAGGTCAAGAATACGACTTCTCCATCGCCGGCATGTACTCAAAGCAGCTTGACAAATTGTAGGAACCAAAGTGAGAGGAAATATATTTATACGGTGTAAATAGCAGGTGCCATCTCTTCCAACAACTATACTCCTAGTGGGTGACCAGTAGAACTCGTCTAATGTCCTAAACAATTTTTCTACTGTGTTATGAACCACAACTCAAGTTGGGATCTATGCTGACACTAGACATTTAAGCTAATGGTACATGATAACAGGATTACAGGAGATATAGTTTTTAGTCTCTTTTGTAGGTACAAATACTGTTCCCCCATGTCTATGGTGTGGATGTGCGTAGGAAATGGCCTAAAACAACTTTAATGTCAGCAAGCGGTATATTTAATGGTTCAAGGTTCGAAATTTGCCATGAATCTTTCGATTAAAAGACAAGAAAATGACGTGATATATCTCTATAGATGTACTAACATACTTATTGTTCAAAACAAACGTTACGTATAGAAAATTCTAAGGACTAAAACTGATGCAGTTTGCAAACCTTGTGCTTTGGAACAATCAAAGTCTGTAGTTTTGAACTGCAGTGTTCCTGGAAGTTCGTATCCATGGCTATCTACACACCAGCAGTGAGTAGAATTACACTGCTCAGGTTTGTACCGACCATCGTCAGAACATTCTGGTATATAGTCAGCTGATCCTTGGCCACTCCAGCCTAGATACCTTTGCCGCTCCCTCTGACAGGGCGATTTGGTCACTGTGCATGAAAGAGGGCTGGTTAGAATGTCGCGTCGCCAACACGGATTCGCTGGACACGGTTTTTCCAACTCCTTCGCAATGCTGAAGGAAGTGATCAAGGACGAACTTTCACAAAATAAAAAGTTTACCTGAAGGTCTACATACGGCACGTCCCCTGATCCGAGTCCTAGGGATCTCATTTCCCCTTCCATCCACACACCAGCAGAATCCCGATGATTCATGACACTGAGTACTTTTGAATTCTCCATCTGTGTCACACTCTGGTACAAATACACCAGGAACTGGCTTGCCATTCCAACCCAAACCCTGCTGTCGTTCCCTCTGACACTGTTTTAATCCAGCTTTAGATTAATCAGAACAAACAATGCGCTAAAACATAGCGTCTGGTATCTGGTATCTAAACGAAGTTATCTAAGTTGGTTGTGTTATCCTGAGATGGTAATGGTTGTGTTATTGGTTACCAGTGTTTACTATTCCTTGTCGGTATATTAAAGTAAGTAATACATTAAGGAAAACAGTAAGAAACAATAACTCCATTACTACTCTTTGAGACGTAATGGCAGATAATGCTCTTTTTAGTTTCGCAAAGTAGTGCAAACAAAAAATCCTGCACATATAACACCCCTGCACACTACTATCAAATGAAAAAAAGAACGAATACGAGTTGTTACTGCTTTGGTTGCTATTGTGACTAATAAAATTGTTACAAGGACTTTGCCCCGATGGTGAAGAATATGTCATAACATCATATTCTACATACCTGCTGCATCACAATTACTCCTCGTATCATTGTTTCTGGTCCTGGGAATTTCTCTGCCTAGTCTGTCTACACACCAGCAACTTTCAGAGGACTGATTACACTGCAGGGGTGAGTAGCCACCGGTTTTATCACAGACAGGCGAACTTGCACTGTGTCCCGACTGGCTTCCTTTCGAATCGTTTTGACATTTTGTCTCACCAGCTGACAAAAAAGAACCGCAAGCGTATAGTCAATAAAGCTATAAAGATTAAATTGGTATCAAATTGTACAAGCCGTCACGCCAAAGATGTCTACGTCCATATCGTAGGGAGTACCAATTCAGATTTCCTATCAATGACCTCAGACGACAGCACTATTAAATGATTGTGAAAATGCACATGTGTATAGAAAAGAAACAAGACACGGCAATTCTCAAACACGAACGTAGAAACAAGTAACCTTCCCAAGGGATTTGAGATTTGTAGATCCATTTAACAACTTACACCCGAGGAGCAAACTCTCCAAAATGGCTAGTACTCTGGAAACTGATAAAGCTATAACAGCAATTACACCAGACGTACACAGTGTCACAAACTTACATTGAGATGTGCAGGTAGATCTTCCACTGACTCTTGTTCCCACAAGCTCGTTGCCATTTTGGTCAACACACCAGCACTGACCAGTAGATTTATCACATTGTTCAGGTGTATAACTGCCATCTGGGCGACAGCTGGGTGTAAACACTGCCGTTACTTTGCCATTTATTTGCCAGCCACGGGCACGCAGAAGGTCCATCTCACAGCTCGTAAAATTGGCTACAGGGATTAACGTGTTGCACAGAGTTACAAGTGAGTATCAAGAACATGTTGAAAACCAACACTGGGAAGTTCTATCTAAACATAAAGCAAATTGTTTTGTTCCAAACATTATACTTAAATTTTCAGCTTACCGCCTCTGGTGACATGATTGTGCCGAAATTAATATGTAGTCACTTATTAACATCACCACACAACTTAACCAAAAACTGCAGACTGTGAGAAAGATAATCAAAAGGCATAAATAAAAAGGCCAAACGTAGCCTTCTGTTGCAACATGTCTTGATATACGTTGCTTACGTTTAAAATCGCCGTTGTATATCTAAACGTAATTCTAAGCAGAATGGTGGCTGGTTTTAATTTCAAGAAGCGTTTCAGCTGGGAACAATTTCAGGTCGTCGTTTTATACCAAGAAGTTATTGTGACTTTCCTGCTGTCCTGCTGTCTATTAAAAACTACGGGCTAAAAGTAAAGATGATCATCTACTGTGCCCTCTTTAGCCATTAACTACCTTCTCTGTTTACTCTTTGGTCAAACAAAATCAACTTATTTCAAAAGTAAGAGTGCTAAGGCAGACACAGACCAACGTGGACGGCAAAATACAAAAAATTAAAGAACTCGTGGCCATTATCGAAACCATAAGGGTCTGCGCGGAACATTCAAAACCTGAATTGAAACTGGTTTCAATTATTCATTTATTAAAACTTGTCGTAACTTTGTTGACTGAACATACAAAATGCTGAGCTGAATAGTTTGCATAAGTTACATCCAGGCCAAAGCAATGGGTTTCTTTGGAGCAATCAAAAAGTTTTTAGAGGTGCACATATACTAATCCACTTCACACAGATTTGATATTGTAAGGACACTAACCATTACTGCATGTTGCCTTGCCACGGGTGCGGGTGCGTGGCACTTCCATTCCTGCTTTATCAACACACCAGCAATATCCAGTGGATTGGTGACATTGAATTTGGTCAAAACTGCCATTGCCACTACACTGAGGCACATACACCCCAACGCCTGCCAAAGTAGGTGCTCCTAATGCAAGTTTCCGAGCCCTAGCACAAGGAGCACGGTTTACCAGATGAGGATAAATTTTATATCCTGGAGCGGTTGGTGGAGTTGGAACAGCCTCATCTGTGGACAAATGTTCTTACTTGTCACATTCTATTTCAAAACATGTTTTGAAGCATACTTCATGGTTTATTTATATATATATATATATATATATATATATATATATATATATATATATATATATATATATATTTTTTTTTTTTTTTTTTTTTTTTTTTTTTTTTTTACACGGAATAGGAAGTGGTCATTCCAAAACGTTCCCGAGTGTTTCACGTTCGCTCTTTGTTCGAGGTTACATTGAGCGGGCGTCTCTAAAGAAGGCACCTTCCATTTGGCCGATCCTCGCCGAGTTTCTTTCATGTTAATGCAACAAAATTCTACCCTAAGAAGACGCCTCTCTTTAGAGAGCGTTAAATGTACTTGGTATCCCAAAAAATGTCAGGAGGAGTTTATTAGTTATTTCTCTTTAAGTTTATTCTTGCATAAAGCTGTAGAGGAAATATTCTCAATTGTTTTGGCTCCGTTAGTTTTGGCTCCGTTAGCACTTTTCAATTACTTAAACTTCCGGAAAAGAATATTTTATAAGTTAGTTGCTTTCAAATGCAAACGCACCTCAGCAAATCCTTTGTTACTAGTCCACCTGCATGTCTTTGTTCATTAAATTGACGAGCGAACTCATCATTTCCTTCCTCAATATAAAACTTAATTTAGTTTCTTCCGCAATACAAATTTAATTTAGTATCTTTCTTTAGCTGTCATCGTTTAATTTAGCACCGAATTCGAGGCGAATCATGAATGTTAAAGTAGATGTTTTGTCCTTAGAATGTGGTGTTTGCCACGATGTACTTTTAACAACGCCGGAAAGGTGTACAGACAAACGCCTTCTCTAAGTGCATAAGCAAGTTACTTGTGATTGTACAAGGGGTTACGTCTAAGATTATGTCTTTGGTTATACTGAAGTTACGCCGAGCCTTATCTCTGCTGTTCTACGGGTCCAGTTAGTCAGATCCTTGGTACAGAAATTTTTACGAGCTTCACCCTCGCCCAAAAGAGAGTTGCTCAAGAGTTAACTTCCTCCTCGATCGTTGTTGAAGTTCCGCAGTTAGCATACACAAGTTTATCACAGAATTTCGTAACTAAAAAATCTCCCCGATACAAGCAGAAAACACTCGCCACACTAGCAAAAAACTGTCGTCACAATATGCCACGTGTTGGTTCCTAAGCAAAAGTTAGGAATGATTGTTTATCTGTATCATAACATGTTGATCCGTTGGTAGCTTTGTCTTCCTTTCGTCGTGACCAATGCAAATGAATCTTACAAGAAGCTGGGTGTAAAACCTTGCAAACCTGGTCAGATTTCTGTGACACACAACATATAGTATATATTAATTACTTATCAATGCACATTATTTGTATTGTGCATAGGAACGTACCCCAAAATGCAAAAACCAACATACCGAATTTACTGCAGTCTGGGTTGCCTACAGCCCTTGATCCTGGCAGTTCATAGCCATTAAACGTATTCACACAGAAACAAACAGAGCCAGACGCCTCACATTGAAGGGACTTGTAATGACCATCATCACTACGACAATTTGGAACAAAGTCTCCAGACAATGCCAAGCTGGAAAAGGCACTCAGCTGCTCAAGATGGTGTTGGCACTTGGTGAGTTTCTCTGCAAAAAGAAAAAGGGGTTTATAACAAACCTGTTGAGCAGCAAATCTACAAAAACCCTCTGCTTCATTTAAGAACACTTACTTGGCAAAAGCCAGATGCTGCCCTGTTCTAAGCGAAAAACTTAATCATGCTGTCACCAGCAGCAAATTATCTGAGACCAGAGTGTTAAAAGATGAGCGATTACAAACATCACGATGATGCAAAACAAAATTAGAGCTGAATGTCAGTATGTGAGTAAGTGGAAAAGTCCTTCAGTGTCTTAATATCCCCATTTGTAGTTGAAATAACACAGCGAATATGGCCCGAGTCGGTAAATATCAGCAGTAAGGAAGTGTACGTGTGATCAAAGGTGTATTTCAAAATGAAATGAAAGCTGCTAGCGTCCACGATGTGGATCGCGACGTTTCGACGACTTACCGTTGGTGCTACTTACAACAAGATCGCACAGTCTTGCGAAACTATTGCCAGATGAACAAAATCGGTATAGTTTGTGGTCGAAACGTCAAGATCCACATAGAGAGGTATGTGCTTACCTGGAGCTGTGCAGTTGGCTTTACCCCTGACCGTTGTGCCTGGAACTGGATTACCATTTTCATCTGAACACCAACAGTATCCATACTTGTAGTCACACTGAACAGGTTTGTAATCGCCATTGTCATCGCAGTCAGGAATAAAGGCAGTGAAATACCCAGCATCTTGAAGTTGTTTAGCAGGACAGTCAGGTGAAGAGTCTGAGACCCAAAAAGCGAGACAAAAGGTAGGTGACAAAACCTCCCATGCTGGAGATACACGTCACTTTCTTATCATGAACACACTTGCTTAGCTCACGGGTTAGCTAGATTACAGATTGATTATGTCCCAGTTGAAAGATTAAATAAGTTTCGAAGTCCTCATAGCAGTAACTAACCAAACGATAAATACCACTATTATTCAGCCATAACGATATTCCTTGGATTCGTCAGCATTATAAATGAAGTTTAATACTCTACTGCAGCGTTTACAAATAACAAATAACGATGGGTGCGAAGAAACATTCCTTAAAAAGCAACTACCCAAGGGGAAATCAGTGCTATCACTTCCAAGTGTTGCTGCCATGCTTCAGATACAAATATTTATGGATTTTAACTTTGCTTATTTACAGAAATCATGGGCTCCTAGTGAGGATAATCGTCTCAGAGTAAACATCCGCTACGAGATGTTTACAAAAAAAATCGGGTATCATTAATGACACTTTCTATTCGCATTTATTATAATGCTTAACACGTGTCACACGGACGCTATAGTACATAATTGTCTGACCACAGTATACATTAATGATGTTTATGAGATTAGATTTCAAGTTATAAACGAGTTAAGGTGTTTTTGCCTGAGCGGAAACGGATGAGACGGCTTAACATCACGTGATGAATTGCATTTACGGTGAGGGTTCGCTAAAACAATTAGTACCACTGTACGATTGAACATAATAATATACCAACACTAGCATTTTACCTGGTTTAGGACATCTGATGGGGCCTGACGTTCTGGTTTGTGGGACCTCCGTTCCATTTTCAGTCACACACCAGCATTCATCTCTCTGTGCACCACACTGTATTTCAAGATACTCCCCAGAAGAACCACATCGTGGAAGATATTTGTCACGACTTGGTGGAGAAGAGAAGAAATCAACTTGCTGCTGTTGGCAAGGAGTAAGTTGTTGTTCTGGAAAACAAAGGAGTAAATAAAGCGTAAGTTATATACAAAAACTGCGTTCAAAATAATCCTGAATATGGCACCTTCAAACGTTCAGAGTTATCCAGTGATGTGAATTGCAGTGCCAGTGGAATGACACCAGTAAAGTACAAAACAAAACATCAATATATAGTGAGTAAATTAATTGTCACTACTACAGAAAAAGCCAGTGAATGTTTTGAGAAAAAAACCTGGCGAAAACATCATAGAAGACCCAGGAGTTCCATTCCAGACCCCAATAAACTTATTTCTTGTAGCAGAAACCTCTTTGAGTATTCACGGAAACCTGGGCAACAACTGTATCACTGAACAGGAACATTCTGAGATCTGGCTCCCTTACCACTTTCAGGACAATCAAGGCGTATGGGTACAGCAGATTGTAGAGTAATGCTTCCACCTCTTCTGTTTCCATCTTGATCAGTGCAGAAGCAGTAAGGCCCAAAGCACTGAGCATTATCAAAAGAACCGTCTGGTTTGCATCGAGGGACGTAGCGTCCCATGGCTGGGTACTTCAATATTCCTGGTACTGCCGCTGGCACAGAGTAAGGCTCTTTCCTTGGGTGCAGAAATTGGAAGCATTAAAATACATAATAACAATGGCCCACCCACATCACATATTCACCTGGTATAACAGGAAATTGTGAAAGTGTGTGAGGTGTGTGTGGAGGGGATTTGGGGGGGGGGGGGGGGTGATGCTTAGGACATCTCTATAAAAGTCCGCATTTCCCATTTCCTGGCTAACTCAAAACGTTAATAAAGAAAAAATTACTTTTTTTCCTGTTAAAAGTTGAAAGTTCTGGTATGTCCTATAGGCATCTTTCAGTGTCTAAATCACCCTCTTAAGATGTTTTAAACATCACACTGGATTATATACACGAACTCAACAATGGCCAACAGACACAATTTACTAGGTAATGATATTATGATTGAAGAATTGCCATAAGGGTTACACTGGAGTTGGACGTGAAAAGATTAAAGCCAGGGCAGAGTAAATGAAATCTGTTGGGGAAAATTAGCGGGGAAAACATAACGCTCACCAACTTTTAGCTTTTGCCACTGCGTTTGTTTCAGACTGTATGGTGCTGTTTAAACATTGAAGGCCACGTTTCTGCTACTGTTCCCAAATAAACTGTAACTAGTTTTATTTTAGTAGAACAAAAAAATTAACGTGTTTGCAGATGAAGCACCGACACAATTCTCAGCTTGCAGACCTATTTATCAGTGGGTGACATGTTATAATGTTCTTAGTATGGAAAACTACAAAGTACGGTATAAATTATTGGCATACCTGGAGTGGCACATTGAGGCGATCCTTCTCCAATACTCACTCTTGTCCCTTGTAACTCGTGACCTCTCCTGTCCACACAGTAACAGATTGAGCCGCGACACTGCACATCATCATAGCTACCATCGGATTTGCACCGAGGAATAAATGCTCCTGGTGCAGCATTTTCACTTTGCTGCTGATACTGATATTGACACACAGTAGGTTGTTCCTCTGGAGTGGTAAACAATAGTTTATTTGCTGTTAGTTTGATTTCCGTTGGGAGGAACTGTATACGGTATCTTCAACTACATTAATGGGAGATCTTCAGCTTCAACAAAAAAGTTAGCTGCTTCAGGACCTAATTTTCTGGAACCAATTTTTATACAAATCATCCGGTAGAAATGTCTTGGCTTCTTCACAAAACATAGAACATCCAAATAAAAAAAAAAGAGATTCACAAATCGAAACCCTCAACACAACTATGCGTGAATGTTTGACCTTTAGAAATCCCGTGTCATTTTAAATGTATGCTGAATGTCCTCAATACCTGCTATGGTGCAGTTTGGCTTCGCAGGAAGCTCTGTTCGAGACCTAGCTATCTCTCATCGCCTTGTTCATTCACACAAAAGCAGGCAGCTCCTTGGCACTGCGTGTCTTCATAAGCTCCTCTGGCGTGCAGAGTGGCTTTAAAACGACCTTCCATGTACTCTTGTTTGGCATGAGGATAAATCAGTACCTGCTCAAAACAAAGACAATCCAGTTTGCTTCTATAACGTAAGCCGAGTATAAATGTTCTAAAAGTAGAAGCCAGAGACGTGTATTTTACAGCTGTTTCTGAGTTTACATTCATTCCAATTACTCATTCAAACAATCATTAGTTCCTCGTAATGATTACGTCTGCTGTGACTGGCTTGAGGGACTACTTAGTTCTGGTTCGCGATATGCACATGAAACCATTCTGGGAGGTACTGTAATTTATTTTGGTTCGGTAAAACTCACTGTTTCGTTAGTCCATGGCTTTGTTAGGCATAAATTGTTATATACTAGGGATGACGATGTGAACATGCATGCAAGATATATTCGTTGTTAACACCCTAGCCATCGTCATCGTAGTCCTTAATCCACTTACCCATTCCAGGGCAGGTTATAAAATCCTTAGACCTCGTTCCACGCTGTTCCGCTCCAACAGCATCAACACACCAGCACTCGCCTGTGAACTCTGAACACTGCACCTCTTCAAAGCTACCATCTTCTTTACAACGTGGCACAAAAAGATCAGAACTAGTAGGAGCTTGAAGGGCCTTTTCAACTGCTTCTTGGCATGCTTTTACTTCTAAAACTAAAATGGAGAAATGCAAGTCAGTTAGCACGCCCTTCTTTTTAACGTAAAAATCGTACACAATCTACCAACTCCCAGTGAAGTTGAGTCAGGTACATTTGGGTGCAAGGCTAAATGGACGCAGGACTTGTTGACAGTTGACTTAACACCAATACACTGCTTGTTTGGCCTGCAATTCTCATTATTATTTTATCTCGTATTATTGTGTGTTGCACCAAGTGCATTGTTGAGTTTTCTAAGCACGTGGGAATATGTACGAGCGCGCACTTCTTGAGTGTTCTTAAAAATTCCCAAGAGCTTACTTACTGCGCGAGCTTCCATACTCGAAGTTTCTAAGCACCTAGGATTAAGAACCCGCACTTCTTGACTGTTCTTAAAAATTCCCAAGAGCTTATCTTACTGCGCGAGCTTTCATACTTCATACGAATTTTGCTTTTATGTTCAAAATAATTTTGAATATGGATTGAATAAAATATTATATAATATATGTGTGCCCACACACACACGCCCGTGATGAAGCCTGCGTGCACTTTAACTCCACAATGCATACGCCTGAGGTAGGGCGTGTGCATTATAGAGACTTCGTTCACTTAATTCGACCAATTATAGCGCGCATAATTTAAACATTTTTAAGAAGGTATAGGTGATATTGCCCATTTATGCTGAAAACATTTTACCCGGGAATCCGCCATTGCCAGAGGGAAGGGCGGCATTTTTTACTGCACTCTTCAGAAGATCCACAGCATCCTGAGGAAAACAGTCCTGGGATCGCTAGCAATGGCCTTCAAATCTTCAGGCTCAAAGTTGGTTCCCATGCCAACTGGGATAATCTTCACACCTCCCTTGGTAAGGGCATCTGCAACAGCAGGGAGAGGAACAGATTCATTGCCCTTTGTCTCAGTGCTTCCAACAAAGACCACAAGTACCTAAAAAAGAAGACATAGAAGAAGGTGAACACATAAAAGGTCAAGACTCAGAAAGTTCTCATCAAAGCAAAGGTCCACTTCTTGATAAGTAAGTTTCAAGAGTAGTTTTTTTTTTCTCTCTTCATCTAACTGGGACGGGGAAGCATCTTCTCACGCAGAATTCATATATTTCAACTCCCTTCCTCCTTTATGTCTACTTATTTGCCAGTTAAGCTCTCTGGGGCGTCTTTGAGTACTATAAATTACAAACAACCTGGAAAAGGTCTGCATAATTGAGTCTGATTAAGTGCCACCAATTAAAACCCGTTGTAAATGAATGTTAAAAAATCAAAAGACTCATTGAGTCCGAGAAACGTAATCAAGAAACGTTGTCAACATAGTCACATACTTTTTCTCCTTTTACAACTTTTTCAATTTACCTTATTTATCCTTAAAAGACATGTACCAGTACCTTCAGCTTACATGTTTTCTTTTTCAGTAACCCACGCCCGTTCCCTTTTCTTCCCTTTTTAACTAATTTACTAGTGTCCGAGGGTCTTGCACATGAATTTAGTAGCTGGCACTGTCCAAGTACAAGCATCGCTCTGTTTCTGAGATGGGACAAAGCTGGTTTTGCCTAGTTGTGATGACAAATATTCATCTGTTCGCGTGATCAAGCACTTTAGCAATGTTACAAGTAATCAAATGTTAGACAATCTTTATGTAGTAGTACGTCTACTGACCTGTGGGTCCCCAGTGATGCCATCTTTGAGGCTAAACAATTCCAGCGTCACAGTTAGTAAACCGTGACTAAGTCTGGCTCCACCGTGGTCATGGGGAGTCTTGTCAAGGAGATCTTTAACTGCCTCTGCAGTGTTGTTTGGACCGTTCAAAGGATCACTAAAGTTAAAGAGCACTCTTGTGTTGTCACTGTAAATAGCAGCTCCAACTCTGGCAAGGCTATCACTGATATTAAATCCATCAACGATCTGTTTTGCAATGTCGATCTGGGCAAGAAAATCTGGCTGGCTGATCTGTCCAGAGCCATCAAAAAGGAAGCCCAGTTTTACTGGCACACTAGTGACGTTATCTGAAAAGACAAATTAAATCAAATGGGCTCCCGTGAGGCAACTCGTGAATTGAAATCCCATAAATGAGTCATCTGTGCCAAAAAAGAGCAACAGGTCAAAACTTTACCAAGAGGGAATTACTGGAAAGAGGACAATCTCAGTATCTTGAATTAAACGTCGGTTCTAACTGATGCATATCTTTCGTCAGTATTTTTTATAACATCATTCTGAAGTTTAAAAACTAAAAAATCAACGCGGATGAAAGTGAACAACGTTTCGTTTACGACCATTTTCAAGCTCACATAAACTGTCAGAAATAGTTCGCTGAAGATTAACGTAACAAATAGTTAGACAATTTCACGCGAATAGTTGGCATGAATTGAGTCCGATTGGACATTGTTTGAATATTCATTATGCAAATCATCTGCGAGCGTGAAAATGTTATCACGACGACTCCGAAACATCGTTCAATCTTATTTTGGTTAATTTTTACTTGCTTGTTGCTTTGATGACATTAAGTTTTTTAGTTCTGCCTTTTGCATGATAGAAATTTGTTTTAGAGGTTAATTACTTAGCTATCTTCAGTGACTCAGGTATAACTTCACGTGGGCCCAAAAGTGATAAAGTGTACCCCTCTCAATCCAGTGGGATCGAGAGCTAACCGGTTCGGGTCCTAGACTGTTTCCTAGACTGTCTATATCAAGCGATTAAGACTGCCTGCTTTCTAGCCCATCACTATAAATCTCATTCATTGCTTATGTAATTCCCGAGTTTTAAAAAGCGACAAGAAATTACTTAAGTAGTTTTTATATATACAGTAGATCAAATGTGTTTGCATTTGGAGTTAAAAGTTGCATTTACAAGCTGTCTGCTGGTGATGGCATTTAATAGGTATTTGATTATACAATGGAACTAGGTGGTGGGTCAACGAATGACAACAACAATAGGAGACCTAAGTCAACCCACCGCTCAGGTTACATTCTCAAACTCAACCAGATCATGATGCCATCTCTGAAACAATGTCAAGTGCAAATTTGCCTTTCTTAATGCGGCTAGCTGCAGTGGTAGAAAGTTTTAATGAAGAATGCAAAGTTGCAAATCGAAGCAGTCCAAGGTCAATATCAGAAAAATACTGTCTCGAAGCTAATACCTGGCTTGCCACAATCTGGATCTCCATTCTGTCTAGTATTAGGTATTTCCTTTCCATTTTCATCAACACACCAACAAAAAGGTCCAGCACTCTGGCATTGTATCTCTTCATAGTTTCCGTCTGCTTTGCACTGGGGTACATAGGCACCCAATGGAGCACTGCCTGTAGGACCAAGAACCTGCTGTCGGTGTTGCTGGCATTGAGTGTACCACACTAGAAAGAGTTTGGAAAGTGACTATCAGCTATTTTTAAATAAAATATAAAATAAAATAAAAACTGTGTTTGTATACAAGAGGAGGGTTCCCCAATAGTTTGTTCGTACCAATACGATTATTTGGGAGACGAAAATTTTCTTCGCCACTGAACTCGGAAAATGAATTATAAGCCACTCTCGGTATGATTCCTTGCTTAGGAAAAGTAACTAAAAGCTCCAAAACAGAAGCGTGACACGTACGTTACATTTTACGCATGATTAAGTCTTTATAGGGTCAAAGTGTAACAGCCTTCTTCAAATTCTACCTGTTTCGTTTATCTCAGACAAAATTGACAAAAGTAAGTTCCTCCTTAGTCTCTTGTAGAATCTTGGTGACATTTGCGTTTTTTCATTTGGCCCTTTTCATGATCGTAACTTTGGTTACAATTTCATGATTTTTAGTTTAGTGCATATGCGGAATATATGTCAAGCGTTATTCACTGGTCAGCGGATTCACAAAATGTTTAACAGAAATAGAGAAATCAGCCTCAAACCTACCACTCGGAAATGGCAAAATTGGCAATTTTCCGAGTTAAAAACCCGATGCAACCGAAACTATAGTTGAAAACTTGACAACGTTTATCTTTACGTTTTCTTTGTGCACTACAAATATAGCATAACCTCGCGAAAACAAACTCGATTAACTAGACATATCAGCATTATTCGTTCCCGAAGTCAAAGGCGACATAAACATTTTCTTATTTTCCTTTTTAAAATTTCCCGCGCGCTGCCATTTTGGATTTCATGACACCAATCGGTCTCCCATTTGCTGAAGAGAAAATATATTTTCTGCTTCATCTGCTTCCTAACAATACCTGCAACCAAATAACGTCATAAAATCCAAAATGGCGCCGCACAGGAAATTTAAAAGCGGAAATAGGCAATGATGACACCGAGTAAAACAGGAACGTACTAGGCGTGACACAGTTTGGCATTTTCTTGCTTTGTGTTTCAGTGAACTCCAACCCATTATTGCTCACACACCAGCAGTTACCAGTGTGAGCATTGCACTGGACGTCTTCGAAACTTCCATCTGAATTACAGTACGGGACATAATTCCACAGAGCCAACTTTCCACTAGATGACCTCTTAACACGATCTTCGCATGGTGACAGAGGTGCTGGATGAAAAAAGAAAGGTTTGGTGGACGATTTGAGACTAACAATTGATCCTACTATCAAAGCTATATCATGTTCTAAGATCAAAGCCAGTGGTGGAAAGGGTAAAGGGGCTTTACGAGCTATCACAATTTATTTACAACCGTAATAAAATGTAGAGAATGCCGGAGGTGTATTCCTATCAGGCAAAAGCATTTCTTTCATAAAACAAATTATTCAAACTTGTAGGTTCTTAGAGCTTGAATGAAATCTCTGTTTAATTTATAATTCACTTCTTTCTCTCCGTGCGTGAGCGGGCGGTATTCTTCAGATCCTGCAATCTGATTGGTTCCGGGAGCGGGCGGTATATTCTCCCATCCGGCCCCTGGGACGGTATCTGTTGCGTGATGAGTCGTCGATTAACATCACTTTCATGTTTCGAAGTTTTTTTGGAAGCCTTTTAAATCACCTGTAGTATTATGTAAATAAAATGTTCCGGCGAAACCTCTTTCTTTAATTTACATCACCCATGTTTTTTATACTATCTACTTCCTAGAAACTGGTCACTTTATGGAGAACCTAGCCATGATTACAGCCGTAAAGATTTTATTTCTTTTTGCAAACACTTCGTTAGGTCTTAAAAACCGGAAAAAAATAAAATGTTATTCACCAGCCTAGGTCGATCCGTATTGGGAAAAACTGAGTCCTCGGTTGTGAGTACCAACGTATTCAAGACCATGAGCACAGTTATTCCAAATACGGACGTGCCTGGTGGTGGACAAAACATATGTATTTTCTAAATTGTAAGTTATGCTTAGCTTTATTAGCTGAGTTAGTGAGGGAAATTGGCCACCACAGAAGGATGTGAGAGCAAACGTTCTGAATACTAAGGGTAGGACTTGCACTCAAACCGTTGACTTTCAAATCTCCTTACCAGGACCAATTTATCTCATCAACTTGGACAATACTGCGCGCTGTTGTTGTCCACTTACAAGTTCCATTTATATAAGAGTTTAAGGTACATTACTGCAAGCACTATGGCTTTTTTACCAGTTGAAGAGCACTTGAGCAGTCTTAGAGTTCTGGTTCCAAGAACCTCATCACCATTTTGGTCGACACACCAACATTCACTTGATGACTTGTCACATTGTACATCACTGTAAGAACCGTTGGGCTTACACATGATCTGGGGAGTTGCAAGGGGCGATAATTGCGCCTCGGCTTGCCTCCTCTGACAATCGAACTGCGGCATTCCTGAAAAAAAAATTCTACTGTTAGAACGGTACTACCTGTCTCTGATATTAACAAAATTTGATTTGTTATCAGCTCAACAAATGATAAAAATAATAATACTTGTCAAAAAAATGCAGAAAAAGAGAAAACATGCAGAAGATGCCACTATTAGGAGTCGAACCTTGGTTATCTGTATCAGAGGCGGTGGTAATGACTACTACACTATGTACGCTCAGAATGGCTGATAAGGTCAAAATAGTTTATTTATTCCAAAATGACTATGCACATCGATGGATGTTTCTGCACAGTGTTTGAGAAAGGAAAAGCTTCTCGAACGGTTTAGGATTCAACATACGGTCAGAGAAACCTCCGAAATGACTCATGAAAGTTTCTTTTGCATAAAAAATGAAACAAATAAACTAAGGAGAGACAGTCGACCTTCCGTGCAGTGGTGTATTTTGGATTAATCGAGTCAAAAGTGAAAGTGGTTAGCTTTTGGGTTAGCGCAAGGCCTTTTTGTGTACGGACGAGCAAAGCGCGGAAAATTGTTTTGAGAGTTGCCATCGAGACTGCTCCAAGTATTGCCAAACGTAAATCGATCTGTGATGATATTGTTTAGCTCTAAAAGGAACTGTCACAGGCGTTCGTGTAATACAGTGGAACCCCGTTAATATGGTCACTCATGGGCCAAAATAAATTGGACGTATTGGCCGGGTAGGGTCAAAATCCACGACTAAAGGGCGGTAATGACAAATAAATCACATTAGCGCTCCATGGACAACTAATAAACAACTGCTTGTAAATTCACTCAGTAGATACAACACTTTTAAAAATGTGAACTGAAACTTCACTCAGTAGATAAAACACTTTTAAAATTTTTAAGTGTACAGTACTGTATGAATCTCACAAGATAGATGAAAGCTTAAAGTTCAGCAAAAGAGAACCAGAGACCAAGGAGAAAGTCACGAGAAGAAAAATAAAGATTGTAATTTCCTAACCGGAAGACACGCTTTTGTGCATCAATTGACTTTGTGATGAAAGCACAATGACTTAATCGCTCTGCAATAGGCTAGTTTCGAATTGTGGGAGAACAAAAGAACAGAGTCGAGGTTGAGGGGAATAATTTGCATTTTCTTTTGTCGAAAACAAAGGAAAATGCAAATTATTCCCCTCAACCTCGACTCTGTTCTTTTGTTCTCCCACAATTCGAAACTAGCCTATTTCCCCAAGTGGATGTTAGCGTCAAGAATGAAAACAGGGAGAAGTGTTTCTTACGTTGTAATAGTGTTGTAAAGTTAAGTGGCTGTTTGACCACCAAGTAAATTACAATGATTGATGAAATTAACATGTCAAAAGCGCTGTATTAACGGGGTGAAATTATAAAGGATTCTACTGTTTGGGATTTTAAAATGTGGCCGTTGGCCGAATTAACGGGTGACGGCATTAACGGGTTTTTCGTTTTTTAAAGAAAATATAAGGACGTTTTTCCGGGACACAAAAATTGGCCGTAATAACGACACCGTATTACCGTAGCCTGCGAGCAAGCTCTCCGGGGGTAGGGGGTGGGGGAGGAAAGGAGAGAAGGAGAGCTTGCACTCGTGTCTCATAAATTTGAATTTCTGCGTCCAAAAATTGGACGCAAAATGCTGATTGGCTGATTTGACCGGGTGATGAAGTGATCTATCATCGAGCGTGGACTGCGTGGTTTGATTGCTTGGTTTTTGTCCGGAAAAGGCGAGACATTTGTATTCCGCGAAGCGAAAAATTCTCCAAATATATGAACTGTCCGTCAGATTTGAAACCAGAACAGCATCTAGCAGTCGATAGCTTACTTCAAAGAAAAGATGTTCTCGCAGTTTTGCCTACATAATTTGGCAAAAGTATCAATGCGCGCCGCTGCGATCTAAAATAATTGGTCGCAGACAGTATTGTTTGTTTTCCCACTTCAAAGCGTTATCGACGACCAGGTCGCCGAAGCCCGAAGTCTTGGGATATCTGTTGCGATCTTTCTTTTGACCGGGGATTCTATCTGGCGTAGTTGCCGAGGTTGGCAAAGTTCGCTTCATCCTTGGTCCGACATCCGATACTTCATTCTCCGGCTTCAGTTAGCAAACTTTGGGTTTCCGCGTTCAATGTGGCCGCAATAAAGCTGAAACCTTCGCTGGTTTTTCGTATTTTTGTAGCTCACGGTAGGCAGAATCTGAAGAGTTATTTTTTTTCCGCGACGATTCCCGTCTTTAGCATTGCGTGTGCCAAAGTTGTTCTTTCGTGTCCTTTCCTGTTCGACGGAAGAAACAAATTTCCGGTTTGCGCTGATTGCCCAAATTTTGACAGCTCAGGCAGCCGGAAGCGATAGGGAGCATTAGGGGCGGAATTCAAATCGCAGAGAGATCGTTGCAAGCTCTCTTTCCATTTTTCCCTCCTTCCACCCCCCACCCCCGAGAGAGCTTGCTCGCAGGCTATATTACCGAGGTGGCCGTAAGATGGAGTTCCACTGTATATCAAACTTTCGATAGATCGATGATAAGCGCGTGCGAGGCTTCAAACCTTTTCTTAAGGATGGTACCTTCTAATACGAAGATATTTGTTCTCGGATTATCACTATACCAAAAAGCAGGTGTTTGTAAGGGCCATTGAAAATTGAAGAGAAATGGGGGTACAAAATCATTGAATTGGAGCCATTTTTGACCCTGGCTGCTCTCTTCTAGTTGAGCAAACAACAGGCTAAATATATTTTGCGAACTATGAAAAAATCACCATGTATTGAGTAGGCTTACAACATTCGTTTATAAGGTAAATGGTGGGGGACCAGCACGCTTTTTGTAACTTATATTGATTATTTTCTACTTTTAAGGCACCGTTTTGAGGCCTCGAGGCAATTTTTGCGCTACCTAGTAAGTTAAATATTAGCGGAGCTCCGGCGGCCCGAAGGCCGCCAAGTTGAGCACCATGGTTAAGAAAATATGGTAGCCCATCTATGCGAGAAAATTGGTTTTGATCACCGTACGTATGCTCGTACGTCCGGATTTCCATGTATGCGATGTCAAATGTCGGCCATACTCGAACTGACAGGCTAGTTTACAGCGCACATCTTTTATATTGGACATCCAGGTAAAGGCCAAAACAAGGTATCCGCTGACCAGTATCCGCCGACCAGTATTATGTGGCTGACCTCATCGTGGTCAGCTATTTTTTTGCAGTTGACCGCTGATCAGGTACTGGTTTTCGATTGTATCGCAGGCTCAAGCCAGGTGTGTGACACCCAAACCATAACGGGGCTTAATTTTTCGCGCGCTTTCTGCGGCTCGAGATTTCACATTCTGTTGGTTTCTTCATTTTGAGCAAAACAACTTCATCTTCTTCGAAGTTTAATTCGCGTAAAAGGCATAAAAATCAAGAACTACTTAAAAGATACTTCGGAAGGTGAATTTTCAACTGATAAAATGGAAGAGCAAAAGGTTTTTCTCAGGAAATTCTTAAATTTTGGATCCACTTATATGGCGCCCGGATTGTGTGGTTGAAAAACAAAACGATTTAACGCTTCAAGGGCTTGTTCACTTTACCGCGGCATCTTGCAGCTCACCAAGAAAGTTCACTTAACAACTCACCAGCATTACTGAGAGGAACGAGAAGCTCAAACTTGGTGGAAGAAGTTCTTTCTTTGGATAAACCGTTTGCTATTTTTGTAGATGCGTGTTTTTACTATAGTGGATCGATGCGTAGTTTCAAGTGGTAGAAAGCTCGACAACACAGGTAACTTAAATAAATTGAAGCTAGCGCTTAGCATTTGGTTTAATCGTTGTTACGTTTGTTCAGGAATGAAACTTGTATTTTTGTCTCGACTGGATATAAATAACAATCCACTCGTTTTGGACACAAAGAAGTAGCTAGTCGAACTGTTTGTTTGTTGTTTTGCAAGCGAACAAGTGTTTTTCCTCCGCTTGGCTGACTGTACATGTTTTTCGACGTCTGTGTTTCTACAGTGTTAAGAACTGAAAGAAACGTTTGCCCTTATGTTATTAACACGTCATCGCAATGAGTCCTCGTAAAATTAAGGATTAGTATCAGCAACTTTCTGAAAACTGGCACAAGTGATATTTACTCGTCCAAATGCGATTACCTATCCAAACTATCAAGATTGTTTTCCTTTTTCTCTTTTCTACGACATTTAATCTTATGTCTAAGCTTAACTTACTACGAAATATGTTTGTTAAGTCCCGGCTAAAAGATCAAACATTTTAATCCATTATTGTGTTTGTCAAGGTAGCATAACGTTTGGTGGCTAAACACAAAACAATGTTTGACCAAACACGGGACCAAGTGAGTCCAAAACAATATGGCTCATATGGTTGCTTTTTACCGTTTGTGCACGATTTGTTTGTTGGAGTGGCTAAACGATCAACCATTTGTTCGTAATGCGAAATTTTGGATGAAAATGTTTGAGTTTAGATGAAACATGAAAAGCCATTCAATGCACTATTGTGAGAGGTGGCTAAACCGTCAAACATGCTCGTCCAACGATGTTGGATGAAAATATTTGATCGTTCTGTGATTGCTAAATTTGTTTTCGAACAAACACACGCGTCGACTGTATTCTTTTCTTTTAATGTTTTGAGGTTTTTGAACCGCAGTCAATTCCTGTCAGTCTGTCCTGTTGACTGCTCTAAATATAAAACATTGGCCCAAGGAAAGCCATGCGGTGTTGCTCAATACCAGTAATAATCGTGGAGCTCCGCTTCTAGGCTTGGCTAAATCTATATATTTGCATCTCTTTTCCTTGGGCATGTTGGGATATCCGTTAGAGTGGCTCATGCTGGAGCAAAAGGTTTTCTTGATTCTTTGAGAATTAGAGGGCATTTTTTCAATGAAGATGGCTTTGAATGCTCAGAACAATTTCGTAAATTTCAAAGTTTTTTTCAGTATAACTTGTATTTTTGGGTTCTGGGCAAGCGGAATCAGTCAAACACGTAAGATTACTGTGTGCTTTTGTCAGTTACCTGTATAGTTGTTTCTTGTGGTTGTACTATCTGTCTGTAAGGAGTTTTGAAATGCATAAAAAATACGAGAGAGAGCCAGTCCCCGTGATTCCTTGCTTCTGATTTTCACAGTCCGTTATTCAGGCAAATTAAGCTTAAGATTTTCGTCAGTTTCGTTCAGTAAGCTTAATCGATGAAAACATCTTTATTTTTGTTATTGCTGAAACGGCAATAAAATAAAAGAATAAAACCGAAACGGATTTGTCGTATATTAAACCGTTATGTGTAGAACACAACTTTTTTACTAACCGATTTCCTTTAATCATTTTATACCGCGATATGTTTTGATCGAGCTAAAGCTTATATGATTTGCCACTTCACTTCACTTGCTTTTCCGTCATTCAGCGTTATTTCATAAAACGCATCACAATAACGCTTACGTTTACGGTTTTTTGGTGTAGACAGCATGTTGCCAATCCTATAAAGCTATCCGCTAAATCAAAAGGTTACAAGAACTACGGTTACCTTCAAAACAATCTATCTTCTGAGGATATCGTGCGAGTAATCTCGCGAGACAAGATGCTTGCGTGGTGCGCAGAACGTATGCGCACTAACAATTGGAGGCACCGCAAAACTTACGCGGACTAGGTCTACTTATTAAAATCTTCACAACTCTACAAAGATATTTGGAGGAAAATTCGAAGTGGATTGTATAACCTTGAGCGCGGTTTCAGATTACACAAGCTTGTACAAATAGTTGTGAGTTTTCAGAGTCACGTCGCTGAATGCTCTTGATGATGTAATTCTTTACACCTTGGACTACGTGGTTTGCTTTAAGGTGGCTGGTACCGGTTTTACTCGCGTGGAGAGTCTGGCCACTAACGCGCGCGTCACACTTTATACGCGCGAGATTTGAAGAACGGGAAAAACAAAAACAAATATGGCGGCGCGAGGCTTTCTTCGAGCAAGGCTACGTTTGTCCTGTTCAACAAGAAATTCGCCTTTATCTGAGGCCGTATGTACTCGATCGACTTAAGTTAATTCAATTTACATAGGAAAATTTGTTTCTGGAGATTGATAAATGCATATTAAAGTTCCAAAGAAATAATTCCCACCTCTACTGCGATCGATTGTGTCGGGAACCAGGAGGAGAAGTAGCCGGAAAGTAATTGTAAAACTGCAACAGTAGGATATCACTTCAATTTTACTTACAGGTAATACATCTCAACATTCTGTTATTTCTATGCCTCACCACCTCCTGTTGTTTGCCGCGAATCATATCCGCATTTGTGTCAGAATTGCATGCAGTTGACATGTGTTCTCAGGCGTTCTGCGAGCAATTTAGTGAATTCCACGCTTTCGCTTGGCGTTATTTAACATAAACATGCTTAGTCATGTCACAAGTTGTGGAGAAATTTTTTTTAAGTGAGCCCAAACGCTCGGCCAAACAGTAAAAACAACAACTGTGGACTATTAAACTTCACCGTATTGACAGCAACTCAGCGCGTGGACTGCAAACAAGGCTACGGTAGGTGCCCGCGCGTGTACGCGTAATGGTTAGCGGCAGTCAGCAAAGCGCATGAACAAATATCGATCTTTTAGAATCCAGATTTTGAAATGCGCGAAAACGCGCGAGGAAATTACTCAACTCACGAAGGTTTTTGCAAGAAAGCGAGCCCGGTGACCCCCTCTTTTTATTGTTTCAACATTTTTGTCTTGTAAAGAGGAAACGTCACACAAAATTCAAGAAAATTCTATCAGAGAAATTTTACACTACTCATAAATTGCCTTTTCTCGCGTTTATAAAAAATCCGCTTGATAGAAAATTTTTAAAAACAATTTGCAGTTTCCTTTTCAAATGGTAAAAGTAATCACGTGAAAAAAATAGGGGGTCACCGAGTTGGTTTTCAAATTATAAGTGCCAGAAGCTTAAATGTCGCTCTGAATAACCCTCAAGTACCGTTGCCATGGTAACAGCTGATGACTTTATAGTAGTTATTTTCGATCAACAACTAAATTTATAATTTAATCTTGCAAAAGTTTCCTTAGGGCCTCGGTTTGCCTTTGCGTCCGTTTCTCTCAAAGTTTACTTAGTGAAAATGCTGAAAACTGGTACCAGCCACCTTAAGCAATGAAACACCGCCACGTGTCTTCTATTGGGCATCGACCAATCAAAACACCGCCACGTGCTTGCTATTGTTCATTTTGCTGGATAGGAAAAAAGGACTGAAAATCTAACATGATTTATAACTCCGTGCCTTACGGCCCGAGTAATGAAGTGATGAAAGGCAGTGTGAACAAAAAACTTTCAAATGTTGTAAACCAAACAAAAAGATCACAACTTACCAGGATCATCATCACATTTTGGTAGTCCATCTGCTAACGAATTAACACTGGTGCCTCTTATCTGGTTTCCATTTTCGTCCACACAGTAGCAAGTGCTGAGGTAGCACTGCAGATTGCTGTAACTGCCGTCTGGCATACACAGCGGAACAGCAAGGCCCTTCTCAGGGTTTCGCCAGCGTTCTTGGTACTGTTGCTGACAAGACGTCAGTGGGTCTTCTACAATGGCAAAAAAGAAAGGCGTCTGCAGTCAACTACAATTAACTATGTCAAGAACACATTGTCCACATTGCTATTTCTAGATCTTAAATTTGGTTAAATGTAATTTAACTAAGTTAACCACCACGAGCTTAGCGGTCAAGCGGTCCACAAGCTTAGCGGTCAAGCGGTTCATAAGCTTAGCGGTCTAGCGGTTCACAAGCTTAGCGGTCAAGCGGTCCACAAGCTTAGCGGTTAAGCGGTTCACAAGCTTAGCGGTCAAGCGGTTAACAAGCATCGCGGTTAAGCAGTTCTCAAGCTTAGTGGTCCACAAGTTAAGCTGTCAAGCGGTCCTCAAGCTTAGCGGTCAAGCGGCCCTCGAGCTCAGCGGGAATCCAGCGGACAATCCCTTAAGTGCAGGCTCACATGGTACGTGGTAGCCTTGTACACCGCTACGATCTGCGAGTTCTTCGTCGAGCGTTTATGCAATGGTCTCTGGAGCGGTTCATTTAGCGTCTTCCCGTCCTTTTTTAGCGTGTTTGGGAGCCGCAGTCCTACAGCGTGTTTTTTCTTGTTTCCTTTTTCTTCCAATTTTTTCAAGGCGTGTCGTCACGTTCTTTCCAGATGCGAACCACAAACAACAGCTTGTCCGCGATGTCTTCTCCGGTTACCACGTCTTCGCGTTCTGGTAGCGGTTCTACACCAGCTCCTCCAGTTAACACTCCAGCTTCACCACCAAATCAACCTGTTTCTCTGCCAGACAACAACTCTTTAGCTCAGGCTATTTCAAGAGCTCTCGCGGAATCGCTACCTCCGTTGCTATCTTCCCTTCGGAATTCAAGTGGCGGGAACACAAACATGGCCGCGACGTCTAGTCCTCTCTCCTCGGCTTCACATTCTACGCAGTCTCCGGCATCTTCGAGCTCCGGTACTCCCTGCTCTACCTCCCAGCCTTCAGGTACGCTTGTTGTGCCTTCGTTTATTTATTATAGCTCATTTGGCGGTCCTCCGGTTGTCTCTACTCTTCCCGCCACGTCCTCCGCCAACTTGCCTGTAGGGATTGGGGGCTCTTGCGGTGGCGCGACCGGATTTGAGTCCTCCACTTTTCCAAGCCTCAACAAAGCATTTGTGGTGGGTCCTGGCTATGCTCCAGTCCCGTATAAGCTTGTTTTTAAAATTACAGCAGGGTTTTTTGTTGACCTGGCTGACCTTCTTCCAGACAATATTCGAGCTCAAGAAATCGAACCCCAAGCGTTTTTGGAGGAGAAACTGGTGGTCTCAGGGTCCAAGAAACGCGTCATCGAAATAGCAGACATCATCACCTGGATTGAAGCCTTCACAATCTTTTCCATGATTCTTTGCCACACCTTCCCCTCTCGCTGGAAAGATTTAAACCAATACAAGTTACTCATTATTCAGACAGCAAGGCGTTTTTTCTGACAAATCGTGGCTCCACTACGACATCGCCTTCAGAAAAGAAGCCGCAGCCTCAGGTTCAGCTGACTGGTCCCGCATGCACCCAGACCTCTACAATTTTCACACCAGATCTCCGGCCACCACTCCAGCTGCTTCTGGTCCTCCACTTCCCTTGCCCTGTCACTAACAGAGCCTCTGGCGTCGTCGGCAACCCCGGTCTAGCCAGTATTTCCATTCCTGAAACGACGGGCGCTGTCGCTGGCCCTTTGGCCGCTGCCGATTTCGTCACTCCTGTGAAACATGCCTTGGGGACCACCCTCGCATCCACTGCCCTCACCGCTCCGCACGGAGAGAACGGTCCCGCTCCCCTTCTCAGTCAAAGGGGGGTCACCGCCGTCGCTAGGCCCCCTCTATTCTATTCAGCTGTACATAGTTTTGATTCTGTTCTTGTTGGTTGTCATGGTAACTTTTCAGCGTTAGGGTTGCGTCCTCATTTTGTTTTACCTTCTCAGCAGCAGGGTCTTCCAAGTTCCAGTTATTCGTTCTGTTCTACAGCTGTGTGTCCTGTAGGACCGATTTCTCAGCTTACTCCCATAAATGTGGATAGATTCCAGCATGAACTCCGTCATCATCCTAACCCAGACAAAGTTGCCTAAGTGGTCCAAGGCCTTCGCGATGGTTTTCACCTAGGGTTCAACTACAGTATTTCCTTGAAGTCGGCATCGGGGAATATGGCTTCTGCACATCAAAACCCTCCGGTCATTGACATCCGAAGTTCAGTCAGGCAGGGTGGCGGGCCCCTTCTCTCAACCTCCCTTCCCTGTCCTCCACGTGAGCCGTTTCGGCGTCATCCCCAAACGCCACCAAGCTGGGAAATGGCGGCTCATCCTGGACCTATCTAGCCCTGCTGGCCACAGTGTCAACGATGGGATTGCGGGCGAGGATTATTCTCTGCAGTACATGAAGGTAGACGACATTATTGCAGTCATAAAGCGGCTGGGCGGGGTACCCTCATGGCGAAAATCGATGTGCAAAATGCATACCGTATTGTGCCAGTCCATACAAACAATCGCCAGTTGCTGGGTATGAAATGGCGGGGTGCCTTTTATGTCGATATGGTCCTGCCTTTCGGTGTCAGGTCAGTTCCATATATCTTCAAATGTATAGCCGATTTAGTAGAGTGCGTGGCCAAGCAAAACAACGATGTCACCTTCCTGATGCATTACCTTGATGACTTCCACACTCTTGGCCCTCCTGGTTCCTCTGTCCGTCAACAAAATCTGGACAGGTCTATTGACTATTTTGGCATCCCCTTCCATCCAGACAAGCTAGAAGGGCCTTCGAAGTGCCTAACCATCCTGGGCATCGAGCTGGACTCTCTTAATCTGCAGGCGCGCCTTCCCCAGGATAGGATAAAAACTGGATAGGATAACTTCCAAATTGGATAGGATAACTGCCTTCTTGGAGGTCTGGTCACAGAAGCGTTGGTGTAGACGCAAGGAACTGGAGTCTCTAATAGGTCACCTTCAGCATGCCTGCAAAGTCGTACCCCAAGGTCGCTCCTTCTTGCGCCGTATGATCAACCTACTGTGCGCCTTTCGACGAGATGACCACCCGATTCGTCTCAATCAGGAGTTCTTCTTTGACCTAGCCTGGTGGCGAGAGTTTTTCCAGTCTTGGAATGGTTGAAGCTTCCTTCTGTACCCCCAGTGGGCTCCACTCCCCAACTTCGAGGTTTCTTCAGATGCTTCTGGGGCTCTTGGTTACGGAGCAGTCTTCCAGGGTCACTGGTTTTCAGGTGCATGGCTCCCAAAACAGGTCTCTGAGTCTATAGAGTACAAGGAACTTTTCCCTATCGTTGTGGCGGCGTACCTCTGGGGTCCCCTATGGGCCTCCAAACGGGTCAACTTCCTATCAGATAACCGCTCAGTGGTGGATATTCTGCGGTCTGGCACTTCAAGATCCCCTACCATCATGTCCTTGGTTCGCTATCTGTCCCTGTTGGCAGCTCATCACTACTTCTCTTTCACTGCCTCCTCAGTTAGAGGGAAGTCTAACCCGATCGCTGACTCCCTGTCTCGTTTTCAGTTTCAGCGTTTTCGCCGGCTAGCCCCTCATGCAGACTCCATTTCGACCCAGATTCCACAGCAGCTCCTCTCGGACTTCGAACTTCGTTATCATAAATTCCACCTCTACTTGACTCAGGGTCTTGCCCCTTATATGAAGTCTTCTTGGCAAGAGGAGGAGTTGCTTTGGCCAATAAAGTTAGTTCCCTTACTCGTTCATTTCAGGAGGAGAAGGTCAACAGCAGCTGTATATAAAAGGCACTTTAGTAGTGCGAACAATTCTTTATGCAATATGATTGTTCTGATGCACTAAATTCAAGTCAAAGTGGTCATATGTTTCCACTTACTTTGATTAGGGCACTTGATCAGTTCTTTAGACCTTGTCTGTGGTAATTCTTTGCCATCTTTGTCAACACACCAACAGTCAGCACTTGATGAGTCACACTGCACGTCTTCATAACTTCCATCTTGTTTGCATCTTGGAACAAACTGACTGCCACCTATCAGACTCCTCTGAACTTTCCTCTCGCAAGCTGTCAGAGTGTCATCTGTGCGGATAAAATAAACTTTGTGTCACTTAGGTAGGATACAAGATATTGGTGTGCCTCATTAATCCGTTGGTATAATAAGAAAAATAAAGAAACAAACATGATGTTTTACGATGTTCCTTTCATTGACACCACATACGACACTTGTGACACTGTCCACGCAGTACGCTGGACACATGCCAAATATGTAATTTGTAAATGGGTTTTTGACAAGCCTTCCCCTAGGTCAGTTGTTAGAGAAACCAACCAGGCTGGCGATTCAGATGTTGTTTTTGTACTGGCTGAATACATCTTCGCTACCATTGAATTCAGCTGCTGATCTATTTTTTAAACGTATCAATAAATTACTTCCGAACATTTTATGGGCTAACTCAAAAACTCGCGCATCCAATCCCACAAGGTATCATATGCCGTTTGAATGATATGCTCTCTGGATTTCACGTGAACCAATAATTAATTATCAGGTGCTAACAACTCAAAGTACTAGTGTCAATGGCGTTTTATCTGCAGGTGTCTCTATGGCTCTTTCAAGGACCGTGGACGGGGAGGGACTGGTTGGGCGATAGGCCTACCACTTTTTTTCTTGGATTGATGTTTTAGGGCGCCAGAGGATAATGTATGAACACCACCACTTGAAGTTGGCCAGATGTTTTAGCCCTACCACTTAATATGGACTCCGCGGTCCCTGGCAATTGACAGCATGAAGTTTATGTTAAACCTTCATCAATAAAAATCTCATTATCAGTATAAAATAACTATAAATGACTGAAGTGCCCTTCCAGACACAGTCTCACTAACCTGGATCTTCACAATCAGGTCTTCCCTCACCAATGTTAACCTCTGTTCCAGGAATACGTATGCCATTCCTGTTAACACAGTAGCAAGCAGAGCCGTGGCATTGCTCTGCTTCAAAGTCTCCATTTGCCTTACAGCGTGGGGTGAAAGCTCCTGGCAGTGGATTGGATGCGTAATCAGCTCGTCGACTCTCACAGGTGGTTAAGGCTAGAAAAGAAAAAAAACGTTCTCAAAACTAAGGTACCTAGTGTTCACAAACAAACAATGAGGAAGACACAGGAGAACTCAAGCAGTACAAGGCCTGGGTTTAAAAATATGTTAAGAGATAAGGTTGATATTATCTTTCTACGTATTACCTAGAACAGGGTAAAACTGTCCGTAAATGTAAATCTTGTTGTCCTCTTTTTTCTTAACGTATAAATTTGATCAAGCGACCAGCGACGTGATGAAAATACGAAAAAAAAATCATAAATTACCGATTTGTTGATCACCGATCTGCTATATTAACGTTACCGTGTACGTTCAGCGTACTAAATTTTCGCTATTTTTTCATAAAAATGAACTTTTTACTGTGATCTTTCAAGCAAAGAAAACTGAAGAATAGTCGCCGAGAAATTGAGATTTAACCCATTTGCACCGGACGTAAACATGTTGATGTTGATGCGAATGTAGCCAACCGGAGCGAATTGCGCGGGAAATATTGAATACGAAAACGATGCTTTGCTTCATAGAGGTTGTGCGATTTTAGTTTTTCGGCTATGACGACGGGTCAAGTAAACACAGTCAAAGCTGGAGAATATGCGACAAAATGATAAACTTGTGAACTGTTTGGAGCAGGAGTGTTTGCATGGAGATAAAATTACGCAGAAAATTTCCACAGTAAGTGACCTGAAGAAAAGTTAGCGTACATTGATTGGCCGATCGTCGGTATAGGTGTGTTTGGGTGGTGTTTGTTCGTGTAGTGAAGATTTTTTTTCCAAGCGCTGTCTTCGAGGGTTACAACTCTGGGGCAATTTGTTCGATTTCGACCAAATTTGGACAGTCGGCGCAAGATTAACTTATTTTCAACAAAAACATGTTGGGAAATTGGATAACGCCATTTCTGTGCGGTCCCTTCGTATTTTTTCTAGCGGATTTGAAAATGATCTGCAACTTTTGAACGCAATTGAAAAAAGGAAAACTCCAACACGTCTTTATAGCATCTGGGTCAGTCCAGACTTAAAAGTTTATTTTGACCTTCGAGTTTAGACTGGACGGAACATTCAGTTATTCATTTTCTCGCAAAATTAATGAAATATTCGACTAGCTAGTTCTATTAGCTTTAATTGGATATTAGGGTTTATGGTATCTGGGCCGTAATCTGGAGCCGTTACATTTTAAGAATAGACTGAGGCACCCCTGAAGACACACGGTAACCTTAAGGCTAAAAATTATTTTTTTTCTCTAATTAAAGAGCCTTACCCAGACTTTAATCTGTGTAAAAACAACTCATCCAGTTAGAATTAAGATCTATATAGTTTGTGCAGTGTGAAAGTCTCAAAGAAATTTGCATTGAGAACTGATGGTAAGAATTCGAATAATCCATCAGCCAGTATCACCTAGATGCACCTGTACGCTTTCTCAAGTGATAGCAGATGTAATAGGCTCATCATCACGTGGATTATAATTACTATAGCCAGTGCAAACTATACTACTTGTATTGTTTGTATGTTTTTTTTTTTACAGTTTTAAAAACTAACCCGGATCAGGACCACACATAACATCACCATCGGAAATATTCTTCCTGGTACCATAGATTTCAACACCATCTCTGTTAACGCAGAAACAGTATGTCTTGTGGCACTGCTTTTGTGCATAACTGCCATCTGGATTACAACGTGGCAAAGGCCTTCCTTTCAACAACCAGTTCCTCGACTTCTCTGAATACTCCTTCTGACAAGGTGTAGAATCCCTCCCTAATTACACAAGAGAAAATTATAGTTAAAAATGATACTTCTCACCGCAACGGGAATCCAACCTAAGCTAAGCCCTGTAGCCTGACCATCTGCATGGACAGCAAAAAAGGTGAGAAAGGAAAGATCAAGCTACAATATTCAACGAAAAACATAACTAGAGCTGGAGAATTGAAAGGTAACCCCAACAGAAACAGTCTAGAGAGCACTACAAAGGGTACACAATAAAGGAAGGCTGATTATGTAAGGCATTATTATTTAACACATTGTGACAATGTCCAAATGTGGTCATAGCGCGCTCCATATTCCTCGTTGGTAATCAACAGATAATATGCGATATGCGTAATTTCGAGTTTCGCGGAGAAAAATGGCGGCTTTTCCAGCTTTTCTTCAATAAATTCAGTAAATTGTGCTTTGTTATTAATGTGTTGAATAATAAAACAATTATCCTACTTGCGGAATATCTCATAGTCTTAGCCAACTAGGATGCTAAGTATCAGGCGCTATTCCGTGCAATTTCGTAGGATAATTGTTAAATTGCACTGTAATCTATGGTCAGGTGCAAGGAATGCAGTGCAAAGTACAGGAATGGACCGAAAACGGCTACAATATCATGTATACGAGTAACGTAAGGCGCTCAGAGAATGATGCATTGTGATATGTTGATTCTTTAGCCTTGTAGAAAAAACTCTCTGTCTGGTTGGTTTTTTTCTGATGGCATTAAGCCCCGGCCAAACGGAATCGCAAGTTTTCAACTTGCGTCTATTTGCGACTCCGTTTGGTCAGGACATGCGTGCACTTGCATTGACTTGCGATGACTTTGGTCGAGATCACATTTGCAACCAAAATGGCGCAAGCTTTTCACCGTTTGGCCACCCAAGTCAAAGCAAGTTTAGTGGCGTTCATTCGTTGTTATAGCAACCTATGAGCCAAGGAAATACAAGATATAGTCTTGAAATGGTTTTCATTGGGACTTGCGTGTACTTGCGAGGAAAATTGCGATTCCGTTTGGCCACCCAACGCAAGTCTGTACGCAAATTCAACTTGCCGCTACTTGGGACTACTTGCGAGACCGTTTGGCCAAGGCTTTACATAAAACTGAACCTCGTTCCTATCCAAGTTCTAAATTTCCGTTCCTGTTCAGATTCCCAGCTGTGTGCAAGGGAAACGTTTTCCGCATTTAACGTACCGCAGCTGTACAACAACCAGTAGTTTTACATGCAGATTACTTACTATTCACCATGAACAGCACGTTAAAACCACAAAGCCGAACTTGCAAAAAATACTACTGTCTAGTTACTGCGCATTAACAGTATTAATTACCATCTTTCTAATGCGTTGTAATAAATGCTATTAAATGCATCACGATTTATCCACGTAAAATGCAAGACACATTTGATCTTCCCTAAATGGTGGTTAGAGCACCTGACTAAGTGTGCCAAGGGACTTTGCGTGTCTCGGATTTTCATTTTCTGTTACTTACAGATTGACGGGCACTTTATAGCCCCAGTTGTTCGGGTCCCAGTAATTTCGTAACCATTCTGGTCAGCGCACCAACATTCCTTGGAGTTGTCATCACATTGGAGTTCCTCATACTCGCCATTCGACTTGCACTTTGATCCACGCCGTTGTGGTACAACAAACTGATCATCGCCATTGTTAAACCTTTGGCACATTGTCACCTTAAGTTCTGACAATAAGACAAAGAGATTGCATGTTTTGCTGCTCAACTCAATATTGTTGGATAATGAGAATATCTAAACTTTGTTCAGTCCAGGCTCTTGTAATATACATGAAATCTTAATTTGACCATTCAAATTAAAGCTATGACACAGTGCATTCATATGCCCATTCGCACAGTCTTTCAATAAAGGAACTTATTCTAAGTTGTTATTCTTGAGTGGTTAAGATAAGCTTAAAAAGTGTAATAAAAAGTGTAGTCTACACCTATAGTTATCCTTAACGACACAGACAACGTTGTCCGTGACACCAAGATGTTGGGCCTTAGTAATTAATGCCTGTTAAGACTTAAGCTCTAGTAAGGTGTAACTACATACCATTTGTTGCTGCATGGGTGACTTTTGGCTCAGCTTCCTCAACATCACTGAAGGGGTTTGTCCTAAAGACCTCTCTTTCTCCAGTTGCAACTCTCAGCGCCTCTGGAGTATCACCTGCAGGATCTGTTGTTACTACGTACACCGTGACCCCTTTATCCTTAAGCTGCATCAGAAGATAACTCCACTTCCTCTCCGACCATTCTCCACTGATAAAAAGAATAACAATCTGCAAACGACAACAACATAAAATTGGTAATGAGGAGGAAGATAACATTCTCATTTGTAATTTTTTTTAGTTTCTGGATGCACGTACATTACTATTATTATTATTATTATTATTATTATTATTATTATAAACAAGTGAAAGTAGACCAGCATTTTTTAACAAAGGATTAACAGTTTTCTCATAGTTCGTAACTGAATAATTTTGCAATTATTTATTGTTTTGTAAATATTGAATGAATTGTTCATCATTACTGTTGTTATTATTATTATTATTATTATTATTATTATTATTATTATTACTATTATTATTACTACTGCGTGGGTAATAAGCGACCATGACTCACAGCTGTTTCATGGATCTTGTTACAATAAACAAAATACTTTTTAGCCCTGGTTTTATTAATATTGTCATCATAACCATCATCATCATCATCACCATCACCATCGTCATCATCATCATTTATTTTGTAAATAGTCACAATCAAAACGTTCCTGAATCACAGGCAGCAGCTCCAACTAGATCGAATACTTGGTAGCAGTTGTTGATGCAAATGCATCATTAGACTCTAGTTTTAATATTATGTCACATCATGTCACAATCTCCTAATTAGCAATCTGTTTATATACTTGTCTCGAAGCCTGGCGTGATCCATTCCTTGGCACAAAGAGGTCATCATTGGCTACTTGGAACGCTCGATCCACCCTTTTGTCAGATCCTCCTGACTGGGCCACACCGTTGATGAGGTTCTTTACTACACTCGGATTGTACGGTCGAGTATTGGCGACAGGAAAGGGCACAGCCACTGAGGCTGATGAACTGTAAGGGATAAAGCCAATATGGGTGCCACCCTGAGAGACGTCCAGATTATCAACAATTGAGGAGATAGCATTCAGTGTCTTTTGCCAGTTTGCATCATCTGATGAATCCACTAAGAAACCAATGTCCAAAGATGGTATATGACCTGTGGAGAGAGAACATATCCTTGTTCAACTCAAGCGCACTTGATACCTTAGTCAAACATGTGCTGGTCAGACTAAAAGGTGTTTAAAATGCCTACCTTGGCGCATCATATCTGTCAGTTGAGGCGACAGGATAGGTAAACTTCCCGTATTTGCTTTAAAAACATACTCTGGTCTAGAGGCTACAGCTTCTAACTCAGAAGGGATAACATTTGGCCCAATACCAATCGAGTACACGTCTACTCCAGCATTCTGAAGGTCAGCCGCAGCATCCGGGAGCGGAGTGGATAGAGGCAGTTGTGTGTCTTGTGGACCAGTCGTGACCACCAAAGCAATCTAAAAAAATATCATCCATTTTTCAGTTCTATAACAGAATATGGGACGGGCAGAAGATCTAAATCAGAAAAATATCTCTGTACAAATGCCAGTGAAAAAAGGCGTAAAACCCATAACCTCCAAAGTGAGTGAAATAAGAAATACAACATGATAGAAATGCATGAAACCCCAAATGAAAACTCCAAAAAAATCCGAGTTCCAGATGGGATTTGAACCCACGACCCTCCGCGATCTAGACGGACGCTCTAATCACATAGAGTCTCCAGTAGCTCAGTGGTTAGAGCGTCCGTCTAGATCGCGGAGGGTCGTGGGTTCAAATCCCATCTGGAACTCGGATTTTTTTCGAGTTTTCATTTGGGGTTTCATGCATTTCTATCATGTTGTAAAACCCATAACGTCATTAAAATGTTTTGGGTTTCAACAAAAGCCTCACCCATCAATCAGGGTCAACCCAAGGATCAATTAATTAACTGGTCTCCCTCTTTTATGCCTTTCCTCGTAACCTAAATACTCTAAGATATCAAAAGGATTGTATTTTCTCTTCACGATCATTTCTAGTTTATGCGCTTATTACCTTCTTGGCATTTTGTCTTGAACCCTCCTTACTTGAAAACAGGTCTTTAGCAGCACTCTGCAGCGCAAGGTCAATGCGTCTTGCACCTTGCATCTGTGTAATGGGTTCAATAAACTTGTTCACAATTTCAGCTCTCAGGTACTCATCCCTTATTGTATTGAAATAGAGGGAAATCATTGGTCTGGATGTGAATCGTATTACGCCAATTCGTGTACCGTTTGGTGCAGCAGAGACGCCAAGACCATTTACAACTCTTTTCAAGAAATCAAGTACAGCCGCCCAGTCATCTGTTCCGAGACCCATCGTTTGGTCAAGAATGATTCCAACATCCAAAGGTCTTGTGCCCCCTGTAAGAGAGTTACAGTGTTTATATGATATGTATATAACTGGTGAAGACACAGTTTGGTTGTCATGTTGCCATTCATAACATAAAGATTCAAAACTGTAGCAGAGAGCTAAGAATTCCAAACAATAATACCTCGCTCTACTGTTTTTTTTTTCTTCGACACAGTCTGGTTTCTAGAGACAATATGACGTTGTGAAAGATACTTAAGACGATTAAGTACAAGGAATTCGTACCGGGTTGCGAGGCAGTGCAGTTAGGTCTTCCATTGGATAAGAGGACATTAGTTCTTGAAATCTTTGCACCATTTGCGTCTACACAGTAGCATTCATCATCTGCACATTGCATGTCATCAAAACTGCCATCCGGTTGGCAGCGTGGTATGTAGTCTAAGCGATCCCTTCCTTGATATTGCCTTTCACATTGGGAGGCTGGCTTCCCTGAAAATAATATTGTCACAAATTAACGGAGGTTGAAATTTACCCTGGTACTACAAGGGAGCACATTGTTTGGACATCGCTTGGAGTTTATTTTAAGCTTCCTCTTTTTAGCCTATACGTTATGCAGCAGCATACTAACTAATTTTGGAGTTTATAGTATTACTGCTTGTTATATTTTATATCTCTTACATCTTCAATAATTTAGGACACCCACTCTAGCCCTTAATTTATTTCCGGAAGTGGTTCCAACATTTCGGAATGAGGTACATTTCGGAAAATCAGTGTTCAACATTTCGGAAAATCTCAGCAGTATTCATTTTGGCACACATGTATTTTTAAGTATGGATAAACTCCCACAAAGTAATCGATAACATGAAAGCTATTATATAAGTATCTTCCTGTAGTAATGATTAGCATGCTATTAAGTGGTTCTGGGATCCCAAACACAAATCAACGCTATTAGGCAATACTTCAATCTTACACAACTATTTCTTCACATTTGCATCGCGCATCCTTACTGCGCATAATTTATGGCGTCATTTAGCGCGAGCTCGCGCTCGCGCACGCTCACATTGAAAACATGCCGGTTTTGCCATGAAATTGAGCTCTGTCAGTTGAAAAATGGCTATAGCTCACCAACAAGCACGGGCACCCCACTTTTTTTCCAGTCATTGTAATCAACTAATCATAAGTGGTACGCGAGAAAAGACTGGTCTGATTCCTATTGCTGAAAATTGAATAAATAAGGAAAAAACCAGATACACTGTGGTCTTTTCTACTTGTAGTTTAGTAACCATGTCAAGAAATTTGGTTCAAATTTTAAATCAAGGATTCTGCTTTCTGTCTAAATTAAACTTAAAATGTTTATTTGTGTCTAACATAATGTATGGACTATAGTGAAATGCGTTCTTACATTAAGCATTAAATAATGCCAAAACAGGGCATTTTCAATGCGTCACAGCTCCTAAATGGGCATGCACCCCCCTTTTTATTTGAAGTTCTTATATGACAAATATTCAGTGGACAAAGTTTGAACAAGAATCTATTGTCATTCCTATTTCAGAGGAATTACCTTTAGTCTTAGCTTCTAAATTAAACCTCATTTTGCCATTTTTGAGCGACACCTACCAGCTTGTGGACATCTGAGACTCTTGGTAGTTCTCGACCCTGCCAGTTCAGAGCCAGATGTATCTACACACCAACACTGTTTAGTAAAAGACTTGCACTGAACTTCTTCAAACTTCCCATCCGGTTTGCATTCAGGTCCAGGCATCATTGAATCTTGAGAGCGGACCTGCTCTGCTTGGCAAGCTGTGGGTTTTATACCTGAGAGGGCAATGTCAACTCACGTCACAAACGTTTTGCTAGTGATAAACTAAATTAGGTCATAATCAAACTGTGCCTTACAGTGTACTTCCAAACTACAATGTATTTAAATTCAGGAGCATCTGGAAAACAAAATAGGCTTCAAACACTTTGCTGGGTATTCCAAAAGTCTCACTGACTTTATCAGGTTATACAATGCAACTTGATATCATAAAGTATGCTTTATACAACTGGTAATGTAAATATAACTCAAAATATTTTGCATACAAGGTTTCCTCATCCAAATAGACGAATTGCTCAAAATTATTTTACATTTAACAAGGAGTACAAAGATAGGCATGCGGTATTTACTGGCAAATACCCAGCCATGAATATCTAAGGTTCCATTAGCAGATCAATCACTTATATAAGTAGCTAGAAAAACAATTCCCACGTTTATACCTGTGTTATCACATACTGGCCTTCCATATCTGACGCTAAGACGTGTTTTTGGTATTTCATCCCCACTGCTGTCAACACAGAAACAGTATGACGTGTCACACTGCTGTGGCTTGAAACTGCCATAAGGATCGCACTGAGGTATCATGGCGTGAGGTATGTAATGGCTTATGGCGTGTTGATACCGACGCTGGCATTCTGATAACTTCTGGCCTGGTTTAGCTGGAGGAAGGTATACAACATATCGGAAATGTCGGTGAAATTTATTCGCACGAGTGAAAAATTTTGCATGTGGACTCTATTGCGAACTTGTTCAAGGTTATGCAGGGCTGCACATGAGGAGTCCACCAGTTTCCACCTGATTCATTCCGTCTATGTTTTACATGCGTGCGACTAACAACTTTTAAAAACTTCGGTCAAAAATTGTCTGAAAGGTTAAAGTCTTAGTAGTCTGTAAAGTATGGTCATCTGGGTGGACGTTCTACTGAAAATTGAGACATTGTTGCGAGGAACTTACTTCATGAATGAAATGCAAGCATAAAAAGGGGAGAACTAAGTAACACTGAGAAAATCATTCAGCTACCCATAACAGCATAATCCACTGCAGTGGGAGTGGCCAACTCAGGAAAAAAACCTTCCTTGAAATTTGTTGAGTTCTTTCAGTTGGACTCCGAAACTAAGTGCATCGATACCTGTTCTGAAGCCATAGTCAATATCAGGCGTCACAGATGGAAGATCGACACCAACATATGTATTCTGTGTAACATCATCTAGTTGCTCCTTTTTGATAGATGATCCGATTCCAGCAGCATAAATCTCGACCCCCATTTGACGAAGACGTCTTGCTGCCATTCTCCAAGCCTCTCTGTAATGAGATGGCCAAGGACCACTGGTAAGGAGAATTACAACCTGGAAAACAAAGAAAAAGGCAATAGAAATAAGTTTTACAATGAAAAGTAGACACAAAATTATTTCATTGACAATCGGACTCTATAGGTAGCCTATACTTGGGCCGCTTGCTTAGAATGTAGTTCAAGGCGTCCACATTTTAATTTTTAGTTACATTTCTGTTGAAGTACGCCGCTCAGTGTTTTCAATGTCTGTAGACCGCGTGGCATCCTAAATTACGCTGAAGTATTAAAACCAACCCGTGGACTTAACGACTGTGATGTTAGTGATTTTTAAGACACGGGCTAAAAAATTGAAACCGAACTGCAGACTTTAAACTGTCTTGCAAAATGTACCCTGAACTCAGTTCAATGTTCGTGAGTGACCTACATACACTGATATATCTCAGTCGTCGCAAGAAAATACCTTAAATTATTATCTATGAGCTCAAAGGTACCAAAGCTTGAACAAGCCCTGGAAATTCACGACAGGAAGACGAAGATAAAAAAAAAAGAGCCCATTCCTTGACTCGTGGCCGTATGGATTGAGTGACAAAAAAAGATTCATCCCATTATTCGTGGTATTACAGCCCGTGTAACAAAGGAAGCTACCTAACCACCGTACGGAACGAATTGCGCAGTGGTAGTGGTTGCTTTAGAGATGTCTTAATTAACTATGAAAATGGATTTCAAGATGCCGGGGGCTAAACGTAGCTGGTCACCAGACATGGCTGGTCACTTGTGGGCGGTGTTATTCAGGTAAAGTCATCGGCCTTCAGACATATAATGCGCCACTGTTGGTTTATATGTACATGTAACACATCTTTACCTTTCTAGCTCCTGTTCGTGATCCACGCTTTCCTGTAAACAGTTCATCTCTGGCAAGCTCTAGTGCTAAATCGACCCTTCTTCCAGAGCCGCCCTGGTGTGTTGTCTTGTTTATCAACACATCCCAGCCTTCTGGAGCATTGAAAGGGAAATCTATCTTTGCTTGGCCACTGTAGGTAATGAGCCCAACTCTAGAATCAGCATCGTCAACTTTGAAGTACCTCAGAGCATTGTCTAGTATGTATCTCCTCCATGAAGGCCAATCTACTGAATCGGATGATTCAACCACATATGCCAAATCAATGTATGCAGGCTGTGGTAGAGGACCTGGAAGAAATAATTATAGTAAGTGTTTAGAGCAGTTTGTCTGTGTGTTTCAGGTTAGAGTGGGCCTGCTAATGACTAATACTGGTCGAAATGATTATGTTTGGCAAACATGTATGTAAATTCGGTTTATGCTGTTGATTTCAATTTATATAAACCCTCTTTTAAGTCAGAACAAATGTAACTCGCACCATAATGATGGGTAGTCTACTGATTTTCTGATTATTTGTTTTCAACACTCGATGTCCGTTCTATGGTGTAGGGAGAGTATGGATCACGGAAAAGTGTCCAGATTTCCTGCGAATCTCAGGAAAATCACACTAGGTTTTGTAAGAACGTGAAATAGGGACTACTTGTAATTTGCTGCATGGTCCGCCTACCAGTTATTTTTTGACAAGTATTCATGTTGAAAGTATACATATGTCTAGACATGAACTCGGCACTGGCACTCAAAACCGAAATTTTAGTTCTTCAATTGAGCTATTAAGCAACATTACAACTACCGATTTGACAATTTTCTCAGCATCCAGTTTTGCAACAACTGATGGACGGTTACATCTGTCCAGCAACTTGGTATTACGTAACCTAACCTTTAAGGATGCAATAAGCTCGAACTCAGTAAAGTGATGCTGTAGAGTAGCATAAAACAAAAAAAATGCACACACCTCTGGTTATTTCGTTTACCAGCTTGCGCGTTCTTTCGTCAGGGTCATCAGATGGGCTGATAATGTACGCATCTCTAGTAGGATTACCCACGATACTTGACAACTGAGGAAGTCTAACCGATGATCCAAATCCGGCAGAATAAATTTTAATCCCCCAACTTCTGGCCTTCTGAACACTCTGCAGCCAGTCTAGGCTTTGTCCATCTTCCCATGGTGATCCCGTTACAACAATTAATACCTATAAAAAGTTTAAATAGTTACGGTATTTTCTGCGAGTTTAATTCTTGAAACCATATTTATTTCAATTATTCACGCGGAAAAGAAGTGGCTTTGAAAAACATTTCACTATAAGAAATTGCGATAAAATATTTCTAAAACACATGATAAAAAGATAAAAAAGCTAATTCGACGACGTTTCGACGTTAACGTAACGCCATTATCAAGTCAAAAAATGATAGAATTTTAGGGCGTATAAATACTAAAAGAACAATAGTTGATTAAGAAGTGTAACAGAAATAAATAACTTTAACCAGACAAAACGTTTAGCAAGTATGGAGTCCGCTTGCACGTTAGTAGAATGACAAGGATACAGCTGACTTTGGGCTGTCATTAGTAGCCAGTAGCCAGTAGCCAATATTGGCAACTACAACCAGCTACTTGAAAAAATCATTCAGAATAACGAAGATAAAAAGAATGGAATAGAATTTCCTTTCACTTAGCCCAGCTTATAGCCTTGTAAGCCTTCTCCAATGCATATAGTGACAGTCTACCTTTGAAAGTTGTCAATCAATTCTCACTTCATTTAATTATATCAATGAGAAACACCATTACCTCTCTCACACCAAGTCTTCCACCCTCCTGAGGTGAAAAGAAATCGGGTACTAACTGCATCGCCTGACTAAAGCCTTCACTCGATCCTCCCTGGTGTTGGATTTCTTTGATTGTCCTCAGAATATCCTCCCTTGTGAAACTGGGTTCACTCAACGAATTAAGGGGGATTACAACCTGGGCTGTATCCCCATAGGTTATTACTCCAATGCCAATGTTAGAGTTCACTTCATCATAAATATATTGAACCAAATCTGTTAAATAATCTAACATCTCGTCCCACTCTACTTCCTCGGAAGAGTCCACTAGAAAGCCTATGTCAATTCCTTTTGATTCACCTGTGGGGAGAATGACCTCTGTTTATAAACTCAACCATGAATATACTAGTCATGCAACACTTTTGTGACGAGAGGGATATTCCACGGTATACCACGAGAAAGGGTTGCATAACTATTTTATACCATTCCATAGAAAATACAGTGGCCAGCAGGGCCAGCATAATCAATGCGAGATACGCGCAGACTTGAATGGTTTTGAAATGGCTTCCTAATGTCCACCGTCTTGACAAAAATTAGAATTGATGACCAAATTACAAATAATAAAATATTAATGTAAAATAAACTTATTATAGTCAGACGGTGGCAAAATTCGTACCAATTTTCAAGCGCTAAAAGCAATCTCAATGCACGATGGGAAGGTTGGGTGTGATACCGTTGAATTGCACTGATCGATGGGAAGGTTCGGTGGAATACTGACGAATATACAACAGCTTTACTGCATTCTGATTGGCTATATTTTCTATGGCATGGTATAAAATGACTTATGCATGATCAATCTGCTGCAGAACATTAGTTACTTTAAACCATAGATTAATTGTACTGGTAACATTTGGAAGAGACAACAATCAATGTCAGGAATACACATCACGCTATCAATTAATCAGTTATACTATCAACCTAAAAAATAAGGAAGAACCAATAGTTTCAAACACTTGAATCAAAATTTGTAGTCTCGGTATTACTTTTAAAGCCAAAAAACATTTGTATGCATTGTTACAAAATCGTTCAGGTTGGGTAAAGATATGACACGATTGGTCAACGGAATTATACAACTGGGCACATTCCATAACTTGTCAATTTCAAGGGCTTTTAATTAGCAAAAAGTTCCATTATCTCACCTGTGACTCCAGTAGGGATGGGTTTTGGTAAATTATACCCTTCTATGAGATAAGAGTTTCCAGGTTCAAAGGTTATGCTTTCTAGTTGCTCCTGCTGCGCACCTGGTTCAATTCCATATGAATAAATCTCTACTCCCCTTTGGCTGAGAGCCATTGCAGTGTTTTTCCACATTTGACTGTGATGAGATGACCAACCACCAGCTGTGAACACTACCAAGACCTAAAAACATTTCGAGAATGTAAGCAGTTACAAAGAGGTGCTCGTTACAGAAACATTATCAGTTAAGGGCTTGCTGGATGCAGCACGTGTATGTTACAGGTTAAATTTGATTTCAGGTTATTTTTTATTTGACCTAGGTTTATTTTTTGACCTAGGTTGATATTCTTTAACCTAGGTTATTCTAAGGGTACTGACATCAAAGAAAAATACTTTAAATTCCTGTTCCATTTCATACCCTAAGTAGGGAATAAATAAAGAAATGTCATGTTATTTGAACTGGATTTAAACCTGGACCTACCACTAGTAGGAAGGGACTTCTTACCGCTACACCACTGAAGAACAAGATGGCAGATATTTCTTACAGTCTGGTATACAATATCACTCATCTTCAGTGATTAGGCCTAAGCGCTGATTTTAAATGGTTAGCTTTTTGTTGAGGTTTGGCGATCGACCTTTTCCATTTACTTCCTAAAATTAATTCTTTGCAAGTGATTATATAGGCTTACTACAGGGGGTAGAATAAGCACATGAATTATATTATGTTTAAAAATTGTTTTGCTCAACCAGCGACGTCGCTACAAGAGAGGATTTGTTAGCGAAGAGTTGTGATTCGAGTCCTGTCCGAACACTGAGGACTATTTTTACAAAAAAGATGCTGACTTCCCAGAACTCCTTTCAGAATGCCAGTGTTCCAAATTAACTAGAGACAAATTGAGAGCAACTTGACGATTAACGATAATCGTAAATTAGAACGGATATCGTGTTGACCTACAATGGTTACCTTGCAGTTATAGTTTTTTTTTATTGAGTGTTTATCTATTGGGATAGTGTTGTTTTCGTATAGGGTAAACAATGTTATATTGATTTTCATTCTACTAGAGTAAAGCTATGCACTTACTTTGAGGTACAAGTAGAACAATATAAAGGACTGTGCCACCTAATTAACATAATGTCTTGACAAGTGACAATAAATTGGAGACAAAGGATGTTACTGTGTCTTTTATTTGTAATTGATTGCTTGTTTGCAAGCTGATGAAAATGCAATCTCTTTCGAGTAATCAAAAACATTATTTGTAGCTGTGCATTTGTTTAAGCGATTTGTTGAAATAGAAGTTGAAATTATTCCATGGCTTGTAACAACTTTGGCATAGTTATTTTCAACATGGAGAACTTTGCCAATGAGAACGTTTGGGTGAAGGGGCGAGGTCTTATCGACCTTATCAATTTTTATGGCTACTATGTCGTCGGGTTTAAAGGAGGGTGCTTTGCCCCTGGCTTGTTTCATTCTTGTGTTATAATGCTCTTGATTTTCATTTACACTTTTTTGGATTTTTTGTCTTTGTTCTGGTGGATCTTCTATCTGCCTTTTCTGGGTCGATGAAGACCTTGTGACCATGGTTGATGTTTCATTACTGCCCTCTGCTGATAAATCATTGTTATTGTTTGTTTCCTTCCATGGTTTAATCCCAAAGACTGCAACATGGAATTTCTTGGGTTGCAGCATGTTTGGCTATGTTTTTTTTGTAAGCCGCTTCACCAAGTACAGAGCACCAACTGTTGAGTTCAGCATTTTTCTCACCAAGAATGTTACTCAAGTTTTCTTTGAAAGTGCGATTGCCTCGTCCAACCAATCCCTGTGTTGTGGGAGTCCTTGGAGCCCCATGAACTTGTGCAATGGAATTTGACTGACAAAGTTCTCGCATCTTTTTGCCGGTAAATTCCTTTCCATTATCGCTATGCAAAGTGTTTGGAAATCCAAACATGAAAAAAATGCTTTGCAGCGCTTGTACAACCTCCTCGCATGTCTTTGACTTCAGTGGAATGAGCCAAGAATATTTGCTATAATGATCGTTAATGTGAAGCACCCATGTATGACTTGGAGTACATGTGCACGGCAACTTTCGGAAGTCGGTTAAATCAATTTCCACATGTTTAAGAAAACCATCGGCTGATAACAGGTTTCTTCATATAACTTGTCACACTGCGTTGAGATTGGTGTAAAGTGCAAAGCGACACAAATAACTCAGTAACGTCTTGGTTAATTCCCGAGTAACGTTCACGTACGTAATGTTCTGTCTTATCTCTGCCGCGGTGAGCAATGGCGGAATGTGCGGCGGTCAATGTTTTGAAGAGCTCACGTTTCGGGATAACAATTCGTCCATTTTTATCTTGAATTTTTCCCTGATGCAGAGTCCGTTGTTTACGTTTGATAGTTGCAATATCTGTCTTCGACATTGACTCGAACGTACCTTCCTCTTGTCCTAGCCAGGTTTTGGCTTGATCATAGAAGTCATTAGAAATAAACAATGTTGTTTTGCTTTCTTTTCCCTTATTGGAAGCTTTTAAGGCATCCAGTTTCTCGTAAAATATTCTTTGATCTGCACATGTGGCCATTTTGAAATAAAGTCCATGCGTATGTATGAATAAATTACAATTTTTGCCGTTGGGAGTCTGGGACCAATGAGTAATTATAATACCAAGAACTATAGGATAATTGGCAACGATTGCTTGCGTGGTCAAGTAGAGATGATGGTGGACTACGAATCCAGAAGTTGGAAGTTCAACTTTGGGTAAGGTCACAGTAAAATCTGTTTCATAAAAACTTGAAGGTGGTTCATGAGGCATGTTGTTGACAGGGGGCAATAAAGTAAAGTATGGAACTGATGAAATAAGTGTTGTGAAGTCGTGAAGGAAGAAAGTAAGTCTTTTCTTAAAAAAAAAAACAATAACCATTTTATTCTTTTCAGAACCCCCCAAAAGCCAAGCCCCTATTTTTCAACCACGCCCCAAAAAGAGAAAAGGCCCTTTTTCAGACAGTTGATAGAAAAATAACCTAGGTTGATAGAATTTAACCTAGGTTGAAAAAAATAACCTAAAATTAAATTTAACCTGTAACATGTATATCTACGCTACAAGACATGTTTTTTTCCTGTACATCTGAAACCTCAAATGCGTCGTAGAATTTTTGAAAAGCCAGATGAAATGCATGAGCTAGGACACAGCTGCCCTAATTTCAATACCATGCTAAGCCAACAGAAAGTGATCTTTTTAACGGTTCACCGGAGATAATACCATTAAATAAAGGTTAACCTGGCATTTTGAGGAGAAACGTCCTATCCTTTTTTTACTGAGGAGAGGGGGTAGAAAAGGCGAGATAGCAGTGACAAGTCATAGTGGGACACCATACATCTCCCGGTAAAATATGAAATGTTCCATAAAAATGTCAATTTTGTTTTGTTTCGTTCCTTCATTCCCTTTGTTCATGAGGTTTTGTTTTGTTTTACCTGGCGAGCATCTTTTCTGGCCCCAACCTGAGGGCCAAACAAGCCACTGGAAATTGTCTCAAGTCCCAAGTCGATTCTACGCTCACTTCCTCCTTCCTGCTTCAAGTCATCGATTGCTTGCCAGATAGTAGCTATCGTGTAGTCTGCTCTGATCACTTTTGGGAATGACAAGTCAACACTGCCGCTTGATGCAAATGTCACAATACCAATATGATCACCATCAAAAGATATGTTTCTTGTTCCAACATAACCCTTCAGTAGGCCCTGCATTTTGCTCCAATCAACAGCAGACGAGGAGTCCACTAACAGAGCAAGGTCCATGGGAGGATCATAATCTAGAAGAAGAAAAAGGAACGTTCCCCATAAACCTATAAAAATAACAGCTAATCATGGAGCAAACTGCCCATTGGAGATACAATGTACAATGACAATCAAATGCAGGATGCAAACGTGAACATACTTTGCTCAACTTTAGTATTGAATCTGCATTTAACAATGAAAAGTAGCGCACACATAAATCAATCATTTTTTTTCTTTAACTTATTATTGTAAGGGAAACGTAGAAAGTAGGTCCCAGCTGAGAGCAACATGGGTCAGAAGAAAACATAAAAAAGGGCTAATAGGGAGGAAACTATCCTTTCACATTGACTGTTCATATAGCACAAAGTCAGTAAAGGAGTCTCCAAGTACAAGATTTGCAACATTTGCAGAAGCTGAAATTACCGAAGTACAGCACAACCTGTAACGCGGGGAATACCGTTAATGACACCTTAGTATTAAACGTGGTGTTTCCCTTACTGACAACTTACAAGTTTCGTCTGGGTGTTAAGTTCAACGAGAAATGCCGCTAGAAGATATAGTGACAGACATAAACTGTATGATAGTTACAAAGGATAGATTCCCTTCGTCCCCATTTTACTCACTTCCTTGAATAGACTGCATTAGCCTTGGTCTAACACTGTCCAAACTATCATATGAGTTAGGCAGGAACCAATATCTTCTTCCTGAGGAAATGACACTCATCTGCTGAGCAGAAGTATCTGGTCCAACACCCAAAGCGTACACTTCAACCCCTTTGTCCTTGATTGGCTTTAGTACTCTAGCTCTGTACACTTCTGAGTCTCTGTCATCTTGCCATGATCCACCAGCAATCACAACAACAATCTGGAAAAAGTCGCACGTGAAAATGTCACCCTAATTTGTTTAGAGTGGGTGGGGGAAGGGTGAGCTGGAGATATGTGTCACTGAAGATGTAACGTCCTTCAAAAAAGTCTTTAGCTAGCCTTTCCTCCTTAGTTGATATACATTTTCTCTAAGAACATCACAATTCCAATGGTCGCTAACTAGCCAAGAACCCTTAACAATATGATTTGGTTGTTTGAAAATTTACAGAAAAGCCTCTATCATAAACTCAGAAAATACAAGATGCGTCTGACCATGAAATACCTCAACTAAAGATTGCATTCAGTCTCATCGGGACCATAGATATGAAACAGTGCGTTGTGAGAAAATACAACAACCCAATTCAACCAATTCTGGTAGGCTGGACTTTAACATGCCAAAGGTAAAAATTGTCATAGGGAGTACAACATAGTAATCATATTACCTTTCTTGCCTCCTCCCTTGCCCCTGCTCTGACTTGAAACACATATCCAGTCAAATCCAGGCCTTCATTGATATTTCTTGCATCTCCACCCAGCTGTTTAATCCCATCAATCAACTGTCGTGCACCAGTCTTGCTGTATCCATTAAGACCATGAGTGGAAAAATCAAATCCAAGAGATGCTTTTTGTGCATATGACATAAAAGCCACATGGCCTGTCTTCTCAGAGATATCTAATGAGTCGATTACGCTTTTTATGAAGCCGCGGGTTTTGTTCCAGTCTACTGATGCAGAGGAATCAACTAAGAAGGCAATGTCCACAGCCATTCAACGAAACCTATTAATGAGAGGCACAAATAACGATAAATCGTATCATAGTGCATAATCAAAAATTCATTAGTTTGTAGATTTTTACGAGTGTTATCATAAAGGCTGAGGGCGCATGTATGCGAAATAAGTATAGAACTGACTTGAAATCTTGAGTTAGATCGTCCTTTACGGGGTAATGTACTCTGCACAGTTACCATAAGAGGGACTAAGTAATAATTTAGGTTTTGACGGGATTCAAACTCACGCCTTCCAGTGCAGTAAAGGTCATAGGTTCAAAATCCCTTAAGTCTTAGCAGCTAAGACTCAAAGGGATTTGAACCCACGACCTTCAATGACCTGCAATGAATTATTCACGCTGCAATGAATTATGCACGCTGAAGGTCTACCATTCACATAACGATATTTTCTCCACGGTTTCACACAGATTATCAGTTCATGTATAGCGGCTCTTTGTATGCATGACACCATTCCATGGAAAAGACCTCTTTCAAATGGGTATCTTAATTTAGTGCCTACGGCTTTTTGTGTTTCTTGATCAACTCCCTTAAAGACAGTCAGCTCTTCAAAGCAGTCAGCCGTTGGTGGTCCTGGTGATGTCCATTCGAATTACAGTTTACTGTATTCCCATTTGCAAACACATTTGCTGAACGATGATTCCCAGTAACATACAACTGTTAAATCCTGCCACCAGTTGGACCCTTCAAAAAGTCATTTGATCATGTTTCAATTGCAATCATCCCCTTCACCAGTTCTTAAGTAAAGTGATTTCCTCAAGGTTATTTATTCGTGTCCCTACCTTCTTTGATGGCTTTCACCAGGTCTGGTATTTGGTCGTCAGCAGCATCATACGTATCAACCCTAAAGATATTTCTGTTGAATGGAATAACACCTTGAAGCTGGTCTTGTGATGGTTTTGAACCAATTGAGAAAGAATACATGTCAACTGGCAGATTCTTCAAGTTGTTTGCATACGAATTCCACTGTGATTCATGATGAGGATTCCAGTCACCACCTGTCAGAAGAACTAGGACCTGCAATGCAATGAGTCAATGAGTGACAAAATATAAGGAGGAGGAGCATTTTCCAAATGTAGAGTCGGGCATTCTTTAATATAAATATTATTGTTGTGCTCCTAATAATTAACCAAGAATTGTACCATTTATTATTGGGGTCCATTAACCAAAGAGCTTGCAATACTGGATCAGTTTGGATTACATCTGGAGACGCATGACTATACAAGATGACGCGACAGAGAAGTCGGTGGACCAAGGTCACGACAAAACAACAAGAAAATACTTCACAGTGCGACTTTTGCGCCAAAGACAAGTCTGTTTGCTTTGAGGAAACACGATGTTTTGATGTTTTATACATTGGCTTATCCATATTTAGAAGTGCTGTAAAACAAAATTGTGTGAAAATGCATTCGTTTTCGAATGAAAACGACAGCCACAGAATACTATTGGTTACAAAATTCATGGAAATGTCAATTATTTTCCATTATAGTTAAAGGAAAATTAAAAACTGTGCGAATTAGGAAATTCGTAGGAACTTCTGTACAAGGGAGAAACTGAACATTCAACTACATACAAATCAGTCACAACTCTTAAAGACCCATTTTCACTCCTGGTACAAGACGGTTGTTTGTTTCTGGTTTGAAGACCTGCGGTGATTCCTGTTATTGGTCAACTATTTTACTTGGACATCACACTATCTTTTTGTTGTGCAGTTCTGCCAAGTTAAAGTCTGCAAATTCAATTTAATTTCCTAGAAAAGGCAGAACAGTCGATTAACTAGTTTGCTTTTTAGTGGTGAAACGCGATGATGCTATGGAAAATGCTGAAGATGATGACAAAATATTCATGAGCAAATATTCAGATCTACTTTGAATCGCCAAAAAGTATTAAAAGTTCAGGCGAAAAACCGACAGAACAAACGGGGGAAATGAGATATGTCAAGACAACAGGAAAATAAAGGTTCAGCTTTTGTCATTACAGAGATATCAGGTTGAAAAGTATTACTCAATTGCAACCATTAATTTAAAATGTCTCTTTTTAGACAGGTAGGGCCGGTTATTTAACTTGGATCGTGCGTGGCCTACGACAATTAACAGTCCTTACATTCGCTTGTAAGGGCTTCGTTTCACAAAGATAAGTAGTTTTTTGCTCTGTTACATGAGTTAGAACAACGTTTTGATTTAAAGTTGGCAAGACTGGATTTGACTTATTAAGGGGTTACATCACGCTATGTGAAACGATATCTTCGTCATTTTGTCAGACGCTTCTCGGATTAAGACAGCTCTGATTATCGGCATAAATATTTGTTATTAATTACCAATATTGAAAATGCGGTGTAACTTCAGAAAAGAGAGATAGAGAAGAAGAACATAACTACACGGGATCATTTCCTCTAGATGTCTTCGACTCATCTTATTGTCTTGATCTGGAAGTCTCGAGACGACTTTAACGTCTAATATAAAAATAGGTAGCCTAAGGGCTACATGTGTGGGATACCACAGTACTTTATACATAAAAAACAACAACTGATCGAGTAGCTAGAAGATTGGTTATAATGAATAAATAGGGCTGAAAAGTCCATTCAAACGTATACAATGTACATGTAATTTCTCCACATAATTGCTTCAGGACCTTCAGGGTAGTAATCAACGTCTGTTGAGGTCATTATTTAAACCACTGAGTGGAAAAATCAGTAGAATCACTTTACCGCTAGGAAATCTAAGCTTTTGTTGAAACCAGCGCAATTCAACCAAGTATTTGCTCGGATACAGCTAACATCATGAGGCATGCTTTCATTTGTCGCTTTCTCAACTTCCGCCGGTTCATTTATAACAAGAGGCTACAATTAGCCTAAAGTCGTGCCCGAAAAAATACATTTTGTATCCCTAAGTTTTCGGGAAACAAGGGAGAAAGAGGAGGCATTGCGCTTGTTTGCAGTGTATATCCATAGACCCCTATCAACATGTATCCCTTTAAAATTACAAAACCGTTTTAAAACGCAATCATTGATAACCATAATTGTGACACTTGTAAAACAAATAATAAAAGAAGATGAAAAAGAGAAACGAAAGAAAAAAAAAACGTTAGCGGTGCCAAGAATTGAACTCGGATTGTCTGCATCAAAGGCGGCACATTCAACCACTACACCACGAGATGTTCTGCATAGCTAATGAGACAAAAATAGTCTATTTATTCCAAAATGACTTAGCTTAATTGTTTGAGAAAGGAAACGGTTATCGAACAGTGTAGGATTCGAGATAAGGTCAGAAAAGCCTTCAAAATTACTCATCGAAGCATCTCCTGTAGAAATACAATGAAAAGGAACCGAAGGTTTGCGTTGAAAACATCTTTCGACGTCCCCGGAAGGTCACTCAAGTCACGTGCTTGACAAGTGAAGATGGCTTAAACCCTACCGTGCAGTTGTGCGTGTTGGCCATGTGCGCTGGAAAATCGCGACACGAAGACTAAAAAAATAAGAAGAAAAAGAAGAAAAAAGAACAGAGCCGAATCCTAGACTCGTCGCCTTTCAGGCACGAGTAATTACAGACAGTATACAGTAATTGCGAACAGTTACCACAACGAGTTGCCATTTTCATCCCGAGAATTACTAGATGGCAAAGAAATCGCGTAACGTTGCTCTGAAATATCCGATTGCGTGATCACATCCGCCGAATGAAATATGATAACTCTGGTTGCCTAGCACGTGACAATCTGCTGCAGATAAAATATTTTCTATCGCTTTCTGTGAGCTTAATCAAAGCCTCTGTTGAAGTACTCGACAAGAATTGTATTTGACTTTCAATCATGATGAAAATAAATTTGTTTATATTCTGTGAAAGCCTTTCATCAGAAGCAGCGAAAGGTATGGTGAAAATCTCTCTTTAGATCTGGCGTTGACAGTCAAAGTCGTCAAATTGAAGTTATTAAATTTCGTTCTCAGTCGAAGAGCTTCGGGTAATTGTCGGTATAGGTGTATCCAGTCAAATGTCGTCGTTCTCAGACTAACAGCTTCGAGTTTACAGAGTCGATAGCAATAGTGCGGTTTACAGAGTCGATAGCAATAGTGTGGTTTACAGAGTCGATAGCAATATCCCACACAAAAAACGGTAAATAAGACAGACGCGTTTAACGTCTGACGCCTTTAACGTCTTCATTTAAGTGCGTCGTTTAGACGCACTTATCAGACGACTTTAACGTCTCAGACGTTAAATGCGTCTGGTATAAAAACGGGACGACCTAATAACTGGGACGCATTTATCCCTGAACTCCCTTGTTAATCAGCACTTCGTTCCTTCCTTGCTCTTCTTGGTCGCCACGGCACACAAACCAAGTGCGTTGGCCATATCTATTTCGTCGTCCATAGCCTGAAAATGCCGCTTCATCGACAGGTTTGCTTTGTCAAAAACATTTGCATCTCCATTTCTTGTCTTTCTTGATTCGCCGAGCATTAGACTTCAGAAGCTGCAATTCTGCCATGTTAAAATGTTCGTATATTCACGCGTTTGGCGCCGAGTTTACTCGTACCTATTGTTCTCCGAGAATAGAACCCAGTCTTTTTTATAAATATCTTGTTTTTTTTCTTTTTATGCGTCCTGCTTTTATACCAGACGACTTTAACGCCTCAGACTTTAAATGTGTCTGGACGACTTTAACGTCTCTAGCATAAAAACGGCCAATGCGATTAAATGGAACTCTGTACCGATCGAGACCTCAACCGCGTAAGTTTCTTATCATTGAATCGATGTTTTAAACTCCAAACGTATAGTCTAAAGTCCCTGTCAATCATTTCATGTCCAGTTTCAGTAACCCACGCAGGAAACCTGTGCTAAGTGACTTGTTGAATGCGTGTTTTTGACCCGTGTTTTCTCTAAAACTGAGCGCAAAACAGCGGAACAAAATATAGGGCAATGTTTTTCTATTGAATCAAAAGCCAGGTGAAAAAATTCAGTTCATTTGGACAATATTTAAAACAAGGTCAAAATCGTCACTTACGCCCTTTTTGCACCGAAACCTTCAATTTTAGGGCTCTCCCCTAAGAGGTCCCCTGGAGGTTGCGCTAGATTCTTTAAAATTGGTACAGAAATGCAATTCCTCAAACATACCTTTCTTGCTGTCATCCTAGAACCACCAGAATCACTAAACATATCCTTATAGGCTATATCAAATGCCAGGTCAACTCTTCTTTGGCTACCACCAAGTTGTGTCACTCCGTTAATCAACTGTTTGATGCCTTCTTCGGTGTAGGATGCACCTCAAGATCATTAAATCCAAATGGCAAAGCAGCTGTGTCACCAAACATAATCAAACCAACATGGGTTCTCTCTTGTGAGATGTCAAATGATCCTAGTATGGAAGTTACCAAACGCTGCATCTGTGACCAGTTGATAATGTCTGATGAGTCGACCACAAAACCAAGGTCCAATTCTTGAGGCTTTGCTGCAAAGAGTTGAGAAAGATAACATCACAAAATAAAAGGAACACCTTTTTAGAAACATAATACAACAAGCAATGAAAAATCCTGTACTTGTGAACGTGAAAAATGGGTTCCTCTTTACCTTCAACAGGTTCTTTTCCTAAAGGTCCTTGGATACTAGAAAAAATCTACATCTCCAGACGAGGAAGTTCTGACTGTTTAAAATGACATAGCCTTCAAGACTCGGGCTCTTGTTTCCATGATTATTGCTATAAGTTGTTCTAATAACCCTTCTCGCATTGCCAGTTTTCATATTTTATGTTGTATGAAGCTCGTCATAAACCTTAAATACAGACACAAACCTCCAAATGCAATCTGCCTTATCATTTCAGGCATATAGCTTTCCATTTGATTGTCATTGGAAGCTGCATAAACCTTGGAAGATGACCACGGGATGTCTCGGAGATATGATTGGCCATCCGGTGCCAGAACACCTGTGATATAGAGGTCAACTCCCCTGCCTCTCAGTTGGGCAGCTTGCGATCTCCATGCTGGACGATAATAAGAATTCCACGAACCCGCCGATAACACAATGAGAATCTAAAAGCAAACCAGCATAAGTAAAACCAAAAATGTCGCCCAGTTTAAAATTAAAAAGGGGGACAACATCTGACAACATTTCGATGATGAAAATGGACAAAACCCTTCTTGTAATCAAATTTTTCACATCATTATCTTACACTTGAACTTGTAAATATACCGGATAAAAAGGGCTATATCATGGTGACTTTTATGTTTTGGATGTCAAATTAAAACCAAGCACCCTCAGGAACCATTGCTCATAACCAAAATGCCCCTTGAACACCAAAAGAAAGATATCAAGCTAATCTTAGAGGGGAAGCAAACTATAATATGTATTTGGCTATTTGTTCCACAGCACAAGAGCGAAATTGAAAGAGTTGGCCCAATTTTTCCAAGTTGCAATCCATTAAATCCTTGCCATCGTAAGCCAAAGAGGCTCATTCATAGTTTTGCTGAATTGTTAAAATGATTTTAAATAAAACTGAACCATTATTTTTGGTTTTTCATTGCTTACAATATCTTATTCAGCTTCTTAAAGTAACATTAAAAATTCCTGACATAGTTCCTTTAAAAAAGTAACTTTTCAAGTGACAAGATGAAAATTTGGCGCTAAGGGGCCCATACGCCTGGAACGTAATGTGATTCCTGTACTATTAAGTGAGTAGACGTACATATACTACTACCTGCCCACGGTTGGCTTACTAGCTTGCTACAGCCGTATGTCACCAAAAAGAATACTTCTAAAACAAATAATGAGTGAAAGATGAGTGAAAGGAAAGATTGTTCCAATGTTTTGGCGCATACTGGACCTTGACTGAATTGTATCCGCGCCTGGGAAACATTTTGGAATATCCTGCACGAAATGGTAACTTTACGTTGAATATAAAACTGACAGTCTGGTCGTGTTTCTTGAAAAGCATCAATTTAGTTCAAATCACGTTTCTTATCAATGAGAGATGACTAAAAATGCCACCGCTGTGGCTAAGGAACAATGGCGGATGCACAGGCGTACATCTACCAAATCGTTACTTCATGTCCTACTTTTATTGGTTATGGGAACCATCACGGTCTAATCTTAACCAAAAGTGCGTTAGTTATGTTTTATGCAGATAATTGCCAAATTTTGCCAAAGCCATTACTCAGCACACAAGGGTATAAACAAAATGTAATGTTACAAGATTTGCAAAGAATTCAAACCTTAGTACATTAAAGCAGCCCAAACACCATAACATATGTTCCTGCATCCCTTTACCCCCTGATAAGGTCAAATGTTGAGCATTCCGAATATTTAAGAGTAAGTGAATCCTCTTTTCCAATGAAAAATATGAAACGATCATACCTGTCTGGCTTCTGTCCTAGCCCCATATCGGGTGCTAAACAAATCTCGGTAAGCTGTCTGCAAGGCACGATCAATTCTGGCTTCCTCGTCTTTTTCTTGCTCCAAGCTGTCAATGAGTCGATTTATCCCGTCCCTTGTGTAATCGGCATCAAATGGAAAGCAATTCTTCCATAGTTGCTAAACACTATAACACCAACATGTGTTGTGCTGGGGGAGATGTCAAAGGAACTTGCCATCGCCTGAACAAAACGCAGCATACTGTTCCAGTTGGGTACTTTACTTGATGCATCCACAATGAAACCCAGGTCCATTTGATAATCTGAAATTGAATGCCAGTTAAACACGAAGAACCAGTGGAGGAACCATTAGGGCTATAGTGTGCACGACCCACACAGGGTTTTGAAAGGCTAAGCCTAAACAGTGACCCGGATATGTCCTTGGAAAACCGACCAAATGACATATAACCATTGAAGAGAGTGAGTTGCTCTTTTCAATTTCCAAAGCAAACCTTCCAACCGCCTTTCAAGTCGACCTTTTCGCGGTAAAATCTGTAAAATCTGCGGTAAAATCTGTCAGTTCAGTGTCAATCTTCTAGCTAGCCTATAATAGGCTTACTAATCGGAGACACTATCCTACTTAAAACGTAGAATAATCTTTAGAATTTACAATAATAAAGAACATATCTAGTAATTAAAACTTAATTAAATTGTCGTCGCAAACATTTGGGCTACCCCTGCCTGCCCAGTTCACTGTTCGCTTGTCTTTGATTTGAAAATGTTGCCTCCCAGGAGAATTTGAATTTTCCAAAAGTTTCAAAATGGAAGAGCTCATTTCATTTCCCACGTCACTCTCACTTCTACTCCTGTTCAAATGGGGAAACGTTTCCGTTACAAATATGAAAAACTAAGTAAGCTTTCAGTAAAAAATATCATCCCTGAGGACGGTGCTATGATGGTGACAGCATGCCAGTTTGACATGTTTATGGTCATCAGTCCCATTCTCCTTGAATGCCATTAAAAGAAATCCTCGCATTTCTATGTTACATCTCAAATAAATGAAACACATTCATCTCGAATTGACGTCAGCGGTCCAAGTACTTCAGTGGCGGGTTTCATTAGGTTCCATTTCGCACATTTCAAAATAAGATATCTGCAAGCTAGTGGATGAGCCCTTAAATTGTGTTGAAAGGATGTGGGACATTCAAATTTGACACCCTGGATCTGTTAATGATTTTCTCCTTTAACAGCTGTACTTCAGTGTCCCATTACCTGTATTGAAATGACTTCTAGGAAGCTCACTGAAGCCATAAGGGCGAACGTAGTCTGTGTAAGATGCCAGTCCCAATACTTCAGCTTGTTTGTACCGCTGGCCTACTCCAACTGAATACATCTCAACGCCCTCTTTCTGAAGTCTTTCTGCTGCAGGTGCTATGTTGCTATGACTAGACCCGGGGCCTGAGGTCCAGCAGTGATGATTAAAAGAATCTACAATGGAAAAACAATATGTTATCACTAACCACTTAGGCTAAGCCTCGTCAGAGGTCTGATTTCTTCGGAAAGTAAAACTGGCCAGTAATTTCCTCAATGATGGAAAGGGGCACTGAGAATGGAATAATATACATACCCTCCTTGAGCCGGGCCTCACTCCGCCTTTAGAGCTAAAGAGTTCTTTCCTAGCAAAGTCCACTGCATTATCAATTCTTCTTTCGTTTCCAGGTTGACGATGAAGTGAATTTATTAGTCCCTTATATCTCTCTTTGTTAATGTTTGGACCCCAGAGAAAGTTGAAGTCGATATGCATGTGAGGAACAGAGGCATAACTCATTATTCCCAGTTTCGTTCCATAAGGTGCTGAAGAGATGTCCTGAAGGCCGTCGATAACATTACGCATGAAGGACAAGATCTTCAGCCAGTTCTCGTTACTTATGTCTGGTGCAGAGTCGGCTAAGAAACCGAAGTCCAGAGGTCGTCTGTGCGCTACACGAAAAAGAAGCAGTCAGAGATTCAGTAGAATTATCCCATAGATGACTTTTATGATGGATCTCTAGTTTGTCAAACTGGGTTTTTTTTCCTTTTTTCTTTGTGTTTTCTGGTTTTCCACACCGCTCAAAACGTCAGTTTCAGATTTGAATTTGATCCTTTTTAAGCAAAATAAAATACTGTAAGTTTTAAAAAAAAAGATAACGACATTTTTAATTTGTAATAAGACATGTTTCGATGTTGCAAACATCATCGTCAGTTACAAATGTTTGAAAAACCGTTAGGACTAAATAACAACTGAACGAAACATGCATAATTAATTATGATGAAGAGACAAATAAATGATAACACATTTGAGTGAGTTACAAAGTATTAGAAAGGGTGAAAAAAATTGCTGGAACTTTTATGATTAGCTGAGATTACACGGGAAGAAAAAACAAATAAACACGTGAAGGAAAAAAGCCTAAAGCGTAAGTGTCAGGTTGACGCATGGCCTCCTTAAGTTTAAGTTGAAATTTAGTGGAGGCAGAATCAAGGATTTCGAAACAATCCGCAGAATAAGATTCACAAGGTTCCGAGCTTTGTAAGTGCCCCTTTACACCAAAGGTAACTCTGTAATTCAACGCAATAATAGACCCCGCCAGGTAGAATCCCAGAAAATAAATTACAGTAATATTACAGTTGATATTGTTGACTGACTTGGTTTGGGTGTGAAAAGTCTTTTGTTTTTTTTTCAATGTTTGATTGTGGCTGGCCTTCAGCCATTTTCTGGTGAAGGACTTTCAACTGATCATTAATTAATGTGGACATATTTACCAAACGAAAGTAATCTGTATGTAGGTAAGTTTCCAGACTAAACCAATCAGTATTCTTCTGCATAATTTCACTGTCACAAGTCCAAATGATCTAGTGCTTTCCATTTTTTCACATTATTGAAAACCGTCTCATCGACATCCCACCGCAAACAACGTTCGTGCTTCTGAATGAGCGTTCAGGTTCAATGTTCAAGTGCATTCAGGAGTCCAAGGGTTATAGGTAATTAACAGTAACATTTGCAGACTTACCTGGAGGGCAAGTGATTGTTTCTCTTGATCGTGTGCCGTTGACTTCAACTCCTCGAGGCTCAACACACCAGCAATCCTGCCTGTCACACTGCATTGGTTCATAATCGCCGTCTCTGCGACACCGTGGAATGTCTGATGTTGGCTGACGATTCCTTACAGCCTCCCAATATTTTGCCTGGCAAGGTTTACGGATTCCAGCTACAGATATACAAAACAAATAAGCACAGATTATCTACCACTTCCTTGAAGTTGAGTTCGGACAAAATCATGTATCTTGCTTGAACAGTTAAAGCCAGTCACCATCAATTTTGAACGCCACTATTTTTTACGAGATGAACGACATACTGATCAAGTCGATATGCAATAGACACTGACAACTCACTCGTATATGTACACTTGGGTTTTCCAGTCTCTATGTATGTTCTTGTATCGCTGATCTCTTGTCCATTATTATTGACACAATAGCAGTATGAGCTGTAGCACTGCACAGGACTGAACGAACCATCAGCTCGGCACCATGGGATGAAGCGATTCATGGACCCACTCCTCAAGGCGTCCTGATAAGATCTCCAGCAGGCTGTTGCTTGACCTCCTTGGCAAAATAAAAACAAGTCCAACAAGCGTATTGAAAGTTAAATTCATTTAATACTACCAATTAGGCACCCAAGGCTGTATTTGACCAGCTGCATTTATGTAAACCAGTTTAGTAAAATGATTATCAAATGAAGAATGATCCTCGCGGATGTGAACGCAATTTAGGCAATTGCGAAAAGAAGCCTGAAAAAAAATTCAGGATTTCAACAGAGCTTGAACCCATGAGTTCGTGATACCGGTGCGATGCTTTAACCAACTGAGCTATGAAGCCACCGACGTTGGGAGCAGGTCAATTGTGGGTTCATGTGTTCCAGTGAAAGAGAAGAGTGTGAATGATGTATATGAAAAAAATCATATATGCACTGCGGAAATGAAATTAAATGCAGAATGATCTTCGCATTATCTTAGTACTCTCTTTGAGCTTTATAAGGAAGTGAAGAAAATTTCTGTCATTTTATACAATCAATTCCACAAGACCTTCATACCAAAAATGCACCCGGGGAAAAGTGGAAGCGAATGGGGTAACAGGAATTTTATTACATTATGTACCTTCTTACGGTTAATTAGACAAGCCTGAGATACAGTGCATTGACCAGCCCTTCAGTTTCCTTCACAAGGAAGTGTGTGTAGTTTTGTAAAGCATTTATTATATCTCTCACTTAGTAGGCGCGCTGTGATTGCACAATTTTGCAGGCCACATTCTACAGTACGGCCCGGTTGACTTCAACTAGTTTTCTTTCTAGGGTGCCGGATTAACCTCAGAGATATAATAAATATCTTACTAACCTCGTTTTCTCGGTCCGTACTGCAAGTTACGGATCCTCGTTTTTTCCCATTAATTTACGGCCCCCGCGCTTCGCGCTTGGGCCATGAATCAACGGGAAAAAAACTCGGTACGTAAGTTACAATACAGACCTCCAACTCGGTTAGTAAGAGGTATTTACAACTCACCCCTTCTTGGACACCTGATTGCACTGCTACTCCTAGTGCCAGGCATTTCGTTACCATCCTGGTCAACACACCAGCAGATACCATACGTCTGGCACTGCACTTCTTCATAGCTACCATCTTTCTTGCAGCGATACGTAAACGTTACTGAGCTAAGTGATGGAAGAGATCTTTCTTGAAGAGCACTTAACTGACAGGGAGTCAGTTCTCCTCCTGCGAGTAAAATTACCTCCATTAAAACTCACAAAGATGTAGTCGAGAATTGTCCTCTACCAAATCAAAGATGCAAATCACGTTACCCAATAACATCGGGTTTAATTTGGAAAGAAGTATGCACAAGCGATAACTTTGGTCTCTTATTTTCCTCATCTGTGACGGTCCCTTGATTTAGCTAAAGTTTCATGGAAGGAAAAGGTTCTAGAAACACCGCTGGTATTTCTCTTTTTTTAAATTTCCTGGGTCAAGAAGAATGACTAGTGGCAATGAGCCACTGAACTCCTAAAATGAGTTATAAACCTCTCGCGTGCATGTGATTTTCATTCCTTTGTTAGGAACCGTCACTGAAAGCTCCAAAGGAGAAGCGAGTCACTTGCGTTACATTTTGTAGGGTCAGGTTTACGTGTGACAGCCCCCTTCTTTTCTGTTTTGCTCATCCAATACAAAATTATCAAAAGCAAGTTCCTTCTCTTCTTTTCATGATCGTTGGTTGTACAGTATAGGCGTGTTATGGTTGAGATTTAAGTTGATTACATATGCAGAATATGTGCCAAGCGTATGCACTGGCCAGCGGACGTACAAAATGTTTAACAGGAGGAGTGAAATCAGCCTCACACCTACAACCAGGAAATGGCGTAGCCTTTTCCCGAGTTAAAAAGGACAGCAGACCAACTCCAACTGTCTGTACATTAGTTTTAAGTCAATTTATTTACACTTTTAAAACCACTGACATTTTAAGGGGGGATGAAATTTTACACAGGAGCCAGCTACAGTTGTCAGCTGATTGAATGCAACACTTCGTGCCTAAAGTTGCGTGTGCAGCACAACAAGAGTCAAAATATGCTGTTAATAAATCACTATTAGCTGATGAGAAAACTTGTGTTTTATCTCAAAGTTTTCCTTGGTGGCCTATCGTGATTTTGCAACATGCAACGTTCAGAAAGCCCTTCCCCTGTTAATTTTTTTAACATTATACTTGCATCCTTCGATTCAGTATGTACAGTGTATTAGTAATAATTCCAATTTTTGCTTGAGGGTACATGAGAAATCAGGTTGGAGTATCAAAATTGCCGTTTGTTGAGAGAGGCGTCAAATCCAAAGACACTACCTCAAAATTTCACTTAACGAAAAACCTAACATTCAAAGGATGATATCCGAGACTTACAATATAACACCACCACCACCACATCATCACATCCAAGAATTATGTTACAAAACCTTACCCTTTGCTGAGCACTTTGGCACTCCATTACTGCTATAGACACGCGTCTTGCTAATCTCTCTACCATTCTGATCAACACAGAAACAGAACGAATCGTAGCACTGACGCCAGTAATAGCCACCGTCAGGTCGACACCAGGGGATGTACTGTCCAGACACAGGGTTCTTTGACAACTCAATGTAGCGTCTTTGGCAATCAGTGTAGTTAGGTTGCGTCGCTGTGAATGAAAGTGCACTTTACTTTTATAGTGTTAACAGTGCGATCCATACCTATGTGAGTTGCATCATTTTTTTAAACAGGGCTGATGAAAATGCTGCCACAACTACACTCATCAAATGGGTTTTTGGTTCTTAATTGAACCTAATAATAACACGAAAGAAACAAGAGAAGAGGAAAAACTTGAGGCTACAGAGTTTCAAAAAGAATGGCACTTTGGAGTAGACTGCGAGTAGTCTCTAATTTTGGCGATGGATTGTTGAGTGGGAGAAACACACGAGCGAGCGAAATTGCGAGGAGACGCGACGCGAGGGGATAATTTTCGGCGCTCTCGTCGCGCCGTGTCTCCTCGCAATTTCGGGCGCGCTTCTTTCTCCCGCCCCACAATCCATCGCCAAAATTAGAGACTACTCGCAGTCTAACTTTGGAGAGGACGGTTGCAAGTAAAGTATAACACTTGATCTCGTCCAAGCGTAGCTTCAACAGTTTTAATTCTTTACACTGGCTACGTTTTTCATCTCGTTTTCTTTGTTTTGTTATGTATGTTATCCTATCTTCATTCAGTTTGCACTTAACAAAATCAGGAATGCGTTAATTGTTCGGGTAACAGTGACCTTTCTGGGAATTACAGCTACTGTTGTTGTCTTTTTTCCACTATACGTATGCAAATTTCAATGGATTTCAACAACTTAAAGTTTAAAACTCTTTCGCTGAACGTTCGGGGTATCCGTACTTTTGAAAAGCGTAAGTCCATTTTCAACTGGCTATACAAGCAAAATTCAGACATCTGCTTTCTGCAGGAAACTTACAGCACTGAAGAGATTGAAAATCAATGGAAAAAGCAGTGGTCCGGGGACATTTACTTTGCTCATGGCTCTAACCATAGTCGTGGGGTCGCCATCCTTATACGTAAATCCTTTGACTTCAAATTGAAATCAACTCGATCGGATGAGGATGGGAGGTACCTCATTCTAGAGACAACTATTCAAGATGTTCCATTCCTTCTGGTAAATATTTACGCTCCCAGTACCACCACTAAGCAATCGTTGTTCTTCCAAATATTGTCTGAGCTCATCTATGATGAGGGATACAATGATTCTGACTACAAAATTATATTAGGAGGGGATTGGAACGTAACCATGGACCCAGACCTAGATTGTTCGGGTGGAAACCCTGTGTTAAAAGACTCAGTTAAGTGTGTGGAGGACATCATGTTGAATTACGATTTAGTTGACATCTGGAGAATCCGTAATCCTAATAGCAAGAAATTTTCTTGGAAACAAAAAGCCCAATTATTCAAAGACGTCTTGATTATTGGCTCATTAGTGACCT